>JAHNEJ010000239.1:0-104709 GCA_022559845.1 Amorphophallus konjac | reverse complement strand
TGCATTAGTGGGTCAGTCCCCCTTATTTTCAAGCTTAATAAGCCCTTGCTTCCCCACCTGTATTCTCCTTGATATCCTTGTATTAAGTCTCAATTTTCCCTCATGGAGTATCATTCCAACCCCTTGTATCATTCTTCTTCCCAATCTTCTTCCTATTCCCGCGTGGAATCTTCTTTTCACGCGGGCCCATCTTCCCGTGGTCCTTCTGATCCATCCGAGGAACATGTTAATATCATGGCCCACTTATCAAGCCTTGTTCGCCAAATGGACCCGGCCCAGGCTCAACGTCTCATTGCATCTCATCTTCATGGGCCTCCTTCTCTTAATGGGTCTTCTTCTCTCATTAATGGGCCTCATCATCTTAACAGGCCCTATTCTCCTAATGGGCATTATTTTTCTAATGGGCCTTATTCTTCTTCTCCTTATGCTGCCGGCCCAATAGGTCCTTATGCTCATGCTTCTTCCAGGCCCGTATATCCCTCTATTCCCAGAATGGGCCCTTCTTCTTCTCAGCCCGGATCTTCTTATCCGGCCCATTATTATCCTCGTTCATATTCACAATCTCTTGCTCAAGTTGGCCGCATTTTTATCGATCTCTCCTACTCAAGAGATGATCGCTCAAACCCAATGCCAGCTTGATGAACTCCAATGCCAAATTGATCCCAAAACCTCATTGAGTGTCCCCCTTGCATTTCAAAATCTTCGGCTTCCACCCCATTCTCAAATCCCCGCATATCGCCGTTATGGTGGAGTCGGTGACCCCTATGTGCACTTAAATGAGTTTATTTATGAGTCGGGCCCAATTTCGACATGACCAATGTTTGATGACCTATCTATTTGGTCTGTCTTTGGAAGGCCCGGCTCGGGATTGGTTCTTTTCTCTTCTGCAAGAGCAGGTTGTGAACTTTCATGTTGTCAAAGACAGATTCATTCAGTAGTTCAAGACCAGGTTGGGCCCAAGTATTCTATGGTGGATTTGGTCATTGAGAAGATGAAGCCCGAAGAACAGTTCTCCACTTTTGCCGACCGCCTGGCGTCCACCTAGCCGCACAAGTCCCGTGGCACATTCTAGAGGGAGAGCAAATCAAGATGCTTATATCTAATGCCACGCTCGAGTATCGGTTCATCTTAGCCCTGAATGAAATCACCTCCTGGCAACAACTCTATAGTCGAGCCCGCTTATTCATTCGCCAACAAATCCATGATTCTCTTGACCCCGAGTCTTCTCCGCATCCTACGCCCACTTACGCCTCACCATCTACATCTACCCCCACATATCAACATTCCACACATCAACCTCCATGAGTCAACCTTCCACTTATATCACGCCCTCCATGAGTCAGCCTTACACCGCATCCAGCTCCATAAGTCAACCCTCCACGAGTTAGCCTTCCGCTTCCACATACCCACATGTGTCTCCACCTTTGGTCAAGGAAACACCACACCCCGAGCAGGTGAATTCTGTCCACTACATACCTACCCACTCCGCTCCACATATGCCTCCATCGAGTCCCTCCACTAGTCGCCACGCGTCCATGCCCTATGCAACCCCCACAACCATCTTCATTACCTTCCCATATCCCTCGGCAACCACCTTGCCCGAAGCGGGATCCTCACTATCCTCCGTTGCCAGAGTGTTTTACCGACATCTTTTGGGCGTTAATGGCCACTCATGCGTTGCAGCTCCCTCCAGTTATGCATTGCCGACCCGCAGTCGGGGATATGCTTCAATATTGTAAATTTCACCGCCAACATGGGCATTTGGTTGAGGATTGCCCGAGTTTCGGGAGTTTATTTATAGTTTGGAAGACAAGAAGAGGATTGATTGGGCCGCCATGCATGAAGTTACTTAGATCTTCGCAGTAAGTAACAATAGCAACAGTCACCGCCCAGGCAGCCGTCTCCATCACTACAATGCCAGGGGCACCCCTGTGATTCTGCACCTATCACAGCGCCTGCTCCGTCATCCACTCTATCACCCGTTCTCTCACCTATTTCATCATCTACCTCATTACCTTCGCCATCTCCTACCCCGTCTCCATCTCCTCCACCTACACAAGACTCTGCTCAGGCAAGTACCTCTACTTCTTCTACTCCCATTCCTTCTACCCCCACTTCTACTCCCAACGCCGCTCAGCGCGTTGTGTCAATACGTCGACGGTGGGCGCCGTGACCCTCCTCTTCACCCTCTCCATCTCCACCACCTCCACTACCCTCATGCCTGCATCACCATCTCCTCCATCCTCACCATTGCCTAACCCTCCATCATTTTCGCCAGCTCCTTTCCCTAAATCACCTAACCCATTGCTTCTGCCTTCGTCGTCTCCACCATCTCCACCGCTTTTGTCAGCACCATCTCCACCGCCGTGTCGTTTTCCGCCATTACCTTTCTCGCCCGAACCTGATCAACCAACCCCTACACCTACACCTTCACCCCCTTCTACACCTCCACCTTTGCCTTTGCCTCTACCTGAGCCTGTCATTGCCGCTATCCCTCCACCACTCGCATTATCTTTACCCCCACTTACGCCTTCTAAATCTTTGCCTCCACCTTCCAAACCTATTACCTCCACTTCTCCATCCATTTCCACCCCTCGGAGCGGGTGTGCGCTACCTACGGTGCCCCTAGGGTCTGGTCCTCCAGGGAGACGATGAGCCGAGTCAAGATGAGTCAGTGCCGGTTATGCATTTCAAGATTCAAAATTTCATTTGCCAGATGACGATCCGCGTCCTGGTCCCTGGCTATTTTGGGGATGATGAGCCTACACCTGTGCCTTAGTGCCAGTTTCTTCACAAGTGAGGCCAGTGGCAATCTCACTGCTTACCGGAGGTTCGATTATTGATGCTGTTATTTCTCCTCGCTCCACCGCCATTCATATTACTGGCCACAAGGGGCTCTCTACTCGGATTGTGCTAACTTATACGGCCGCCAAGATCTTGATGAATTCCATGTTCAAGGGGCAATTGGCCGTATTCTCAAGATTTTCCAAGGATATTCTGCACCTGTTATACAATCTTCCTCGATTTATTGGTGAGTCGGACACGTCAACGCCGCACATTACACTCCCTCAGTTCCATCCTTCTCTTCTAGTAAGGGAGTTGTACTTCATGCCCGATTGCCGAGTGGAGTTGCCGATTCTCATGCTGCTAGTGCCAAGTGACAAAACTCCATGGTTTTCTGATGCTCATCCATCTAAGGAGTTCTCTGTTCAAGAATGTCCACATATTGTTAGCACTGGATGTCTAGGGGCAACCGCCCCAGTAAGGCTGCATGTTCATGACCAAGCCAGGCCGTCTGCCAGGTGGGCCCGTTATTTGAGAAGGTATTGCAAGACAAGAGGCCCAAAGGTCCGAGTCCATGCCAGGAGGGCCCATTTTCATGGAATCTCCACTAAGAAGAGGTGGCGGCATAAGTTTAAGGGCCATTAGTTGTGCACTCAGGGGTCCACTTCTCCTTCTCCTTCTTATCCTTTTCATTCATCTTTCCTTCTACTCAGTTCCCACCCCTGGGTGGTGTATCTTCCCTCTTCTAACTCTGTCTCTACGATTCTCTCCTCTTCTCCCGGGTCCGTGAACCCCCGCTTTTCTTCTCTTCGTTTGAGGCCTCCGGGTTTTCCACATTCTTGTTATTCTAGGACTCGGACTAGGCCCTCTCATCATCCCGATCTTGGGACATCTTCTGATTCTTCTCCTCCGCTATTGTCGAGTCCTTATTCTCCTTCCCCGAACCTGTCGGGTGATTCTCGTTCTCCTTTCCCGACGCTGTCAGGTGTCTATGATTCATCTTGATGCGGGACGGGACGCGACTCGACGCCAATTTGAATGCGAACCTTGGACTCTAGGCAAACTCGCGACTCGTCCCTAGCGAGGGAAGCGTGCGAATGTGCGCGGTTGAGAAACCGGCAATAAGCTAGGGTGGTCAACTCACTTCTGTGCCCGGATCGGATCACGGGACGGGTTTCTCTCTCTCTCGCACAACGGTGATTGAAATAATATGAACGAGCTAGTTAATCTATCACTCTCGCAGCGGCATATAGAAATATATACGAGTAATGCAAATGCCAAAGAGGGGAGCGGAAACAATACCTCCACGCTCCGGGCGTGGGGAAGGCAATCTCGGCCAAGACTCGTACTCCCGGTATAAATATTTGACAATAATTACTGAAATGATTTTACTACCCACTCCACACAGGGAGGTAAAGGGCGGTACAATGACTCCGAGAGTATCGAACTCAGGTTGACGGGCGGCACGTCCGTGAAGCACTCGGGATGACGGCGGTTGTCGGTTCGGTTCTGCTCAGGCCCATAGGATAGTAGGCGGGTCCGGCTACTGGGACGGCGGCGTCCGGGCATCTCCTTACTGTTGCGGATGGCTGGGACGCTGCTGGGGGGTTGCTAGTCGATCCCCGGGAGCGGCGGTCACTGGATCGGAGCCGGGGATTTATGGGAGAATTAGCTCCCAACTCTGTTCTACAGTCCTACCTCAGGACAGATCTGCGCGACTCGGTGAAAAGAATTGTTGCACCCAAATCCGGAGGTGGATTGAGGCGAGGTTGGCGCCGTTGGACAGAGGACTCAAAGGGATACAATTTAAATTAATTTCACATCCATCTAGTGAACGGATTGGAAATGAAAACCGCTGTGGCACAATTATTTTCTGCTGGGTCGGATTAAAGACAGTCAGGACAGACAAGGAGCTGCCGGAAAATGGCCTTTAACCAATAGGGAAGGGGTGGATCTGGATCTTGGGATTTTATGGTGGATAGAGGGGGATGTGTAGGACGTGCTCAAATTTTTTGGGATTTTTCTGAAGTGGTTTAAGGGTTGGGAAAAATATAATAACAGATTACTATCCCGCAGATCTGCTGATTGGCAGACAGTCAGGGGTAGAACTAAATGACTGGAAAAAATAGCAAACGGTGACGGATTGACACGAAATTTAAAATGAGAGGAGGTAACAACAAGGGGGATGATCTCCCAAAATTTCAACAACATCAGATACACGGATTGGGAAGACCAACCTTTTCTTTGAGCTTCTGTCCTGGATCTCGGAATCCTGGACAACACTTCAAAGAACGGGCTGTGGCGGCTCGACGGCGGCACGAACGGAGGCGGCGGTGGCTGGAAGTCACATCAGCGGAGGTGATAGAGGTGGAAATCAATCCCATAATCAAGGCTTCACACCTTGGAGAATGCGGCAACTCTCACAGCTGCAAGAAGGGGGAGAGAGGGGAGGGGCGCCCAAGGCACAAGAACACACAATTTTCTGATTTTCTTTGCATTAATTGTCAAAATAATGAAAATACATGAGTTTTATAGACCTAAATAAATGACCATCACTACCCTCAGATCTAAGGTTAGGGAGGGGCAATTAGGGGATGAGAATATTTAATTCATTTTCCCTTCTCCCATGTGGTCAAAACAACATAAAAAAAGGATAAATGGCAAGTGGCCATCTTGGACTTTTCTTGGTCCAACTTTGAAAGGTCTTGGTCTAAGCCCACCTTGGACTTTGAACCAGCCCCACATGGGCCCTAGAGCCTAGGTGGACTAATGGAAAAGAAGGTGGGGGTCTCGCCGAGTCACATGGCCTTTTGTAAAGAAACCCACTAAAACCTAAGGACTCACACTTGGGCTTATAGTTGCCATACAATTGCAAACCCATTTAACACAAGGGTATAAATGCAAATAAAAAAAGTTAGTGGTCTTACTTTGATGCCCCCATCAATTCTCCCCGGGTGGGAGAAACTCGACCCCGTCGAGTAAGGGGTGTGGCTACGCATGTATCGCTCCTGCAGATCTGTCGGATGTGGACCGTGCTCTCCACCGTACTAGGTAGCGCGGGTACGCTCCACTCCTAGTAATCGACACCTGCTCATCCCGTATATGTTCTATATGCTCACGTTGCTGTGAGAATGAGGTTAGTGGTGGACACTCTGGGGTGGGGTCACTCTCAAAAGGGAGGAGATGGCTCAAAGACTCACTAGGAATCACCGTTGGGTCCCTTTATGTGACTAGATCCGAGACATTGTGGTAGAGCTGATCCCAAATTCTGGCAAGTCTACAACATACGCATGAGATCCGACTTGCCTCACACTCGAAAGGGACTGACACTTACGAGCTTGCATTAGACTGACTCGTATGCAGACTCTCACAGACTGTATGAAACAAAGACTCACACATGACCCTAGGCCATACATGACCCTAGGCAAACTTAGACACTCGTAGTAGTACTATGATTGACGACGAAGAGACACAAACACAAAGGACGTACTAAGGAAGACTCGGTAAGGATGATGGACACCGTCTACATACACTAAGTGTAAAGAAAGATTGACCCACAATTTAAGGTCGCGAGTTTCAACTCTCGTTAACCGTCTCCTGTTGGAGAAGACTCATCCTCGGGTACAGAAATGTGTGAGGATAAGGAGGTGGGTGATGGGAAAGTCATCCGGACGTTTGGTGTGAAGCACGACAAAAAGGAAGTCCGGACGTTGTCTCTCGAACACGTGGAAGAAATCAGACCATACCATGTCAACATAGGGTGTCGACAGTGGTACGATAGTGACTAGTGGTTGCACCACTATAGAAGAGACGGGTAAAAGTAGGATGGCTGACTGTATAGGGTCGGCGGATGGCACATCCACCGAGGACAAAGTGGGTGGGCCAGACAGCTCTGGGACGACCGGTGGGGTTGGGGTGACTAACAAGATGGAGTCGTTGCGTTGCGCCTCACCCTGGCCCACCAGGCACTCTTTGGGATCACTCTCTAACCCCAAAACATCAGCGAGGTACTTCTCGGCCAACTCTTGGTCAGCCTCGTAACTCACTAGAGTAAGTCCAGGTGGGGAGTCCTCCGAATGTGTGTCCTCTAAGGTAGGGGAATGTGAAGGACACTGGTAAGGGAAGTGGCTACTCCCACTATATGTGCGGGCTGGCTTTGGGTGGCCAAAGAGGTGGGCTGGCTATGGGTGGCCAGAGGGGCGGGCTGGGCAGCAGGCGCCTGAGGGGCCGGAACAGCTCCGTGGAGCTCCTTACGAGGGATTCTTCCCACACTCTCTAACTTTCCAACCGGACCTTGGACAAATCGGTCGAAAGCCTCGGCACAGTCCTCCATGGCCTTGAAATGGCCCACCAAGCAGTCGGTATGCTCCCTACAAGTTTGGTCGGACCTATCCATGTGCTCCATGAGTAGAGCGAACATGTCATCCAGAGATCGGCCTCCCTAGGTGGCAGCTCAGGGTTCACCCATAGTGTCAGGGCGATGGTACGGGTACCTCCACGGGAAGGCATGCAAGGGGAGGGGACCAAAAGGGAACTAAGGGGTGACTCACTATGACATATATGGTAGGACTAATGCAACATGAAGGACGACCTAGACTCCCATATCCGGTACGAGGCGGAGGTTTGATCTGAAGATCGCACTCACGCAAGTGTGCAACCTTCCCAATATGTGTAACCTATCGTTTTGGGAACACCTT
The DNA here is from genome assembly GCA_022559845.1 of Amorphophallus konjac. Classification (NCBI taxonomy): domain Eukaryota; kingdom Viridiplantae; phylum Streptophyta; class Magnoliopsida; order Alismatales; family Araceae; genus Amorphophallus; species Amorphophallus konjac. Next base: position 97,228 of record JAHNEJ010000239.1, on the reverse strand, counting down.
TTGATATACCGGGTATCGGAATGAGATGCACACCTGAGACAAGACTACCCTAGACTCAACCATACTCTGATACCAATTTGATGCGGGACGGGACTCGACTCGATGCCAATTTGAATGCGAACCTTGGACTCTAGGCAAACTCACGACTCGTCCCTGGCGAGGGAAGCGTGCGGATGTGCGTGGTTGAGAAACCGGCAATGAGCTAGGGTGGTCAACTCACTTCCGTGCCCGGATCGGATCACGGGACGAGTTTCGCTCTCTCTCGCATAGCGGTGATTGAAATAATATGAACGAGCTAGTTATCCTATCACTCTCGCAGCGGCATATAGAAATATATACGAGTAAAGAAAATGCTAAAGAGGGGAGCAGAAACGATACCTCCACGCTCTGGGTGTGGGGAAGGCGATCCCGACCAAGACTCGTACTCCTAGTATAAATATTTGACAATGAATACAGAAATGATTTTACTGCCCACTCCACGCAGGGAGGTAAAGGGCGGTACAATGACTTCAGGAGTATCGAACTCGGGTTAATGGGCGGCACATCCGTGAAGCACTTAGGATGGTGGCGGTTGCCGGCTCGGTTCGGTTCTGCTCAGGCCCACAGGACAACAGGCGGGTCCGGCTGATGGGACGGCGGCGTCCGGACGTCTCCTTGCTGTTGCGGTTGGCTGGGACGCTACTAGGGGGTTGCTAGTCGATCCCCAGGAGCGGCGATCGCTGGATCGGAGCCAAGGATTTTTGGCAGAATTAGCTCCCAACTCTGTTCTATAGTCCTACCTCGGGACAGATTTGCGCGACACGGCGAAAAGAATTATTGCGCCCAGATCCGGAGGCGGATCGAGGCGATGTTGGCGCCGTTGGACATGGGACTCAAAGGGATACAACATAAATTAATTCACATCCATCCAGTAAACGGATTGGAAATGAAAACCACCGTGGCACAGTTATTTTCTGCTGGGTCAGATTATAGACAGTCAGGACAGACAAGAAGCTGCCTGAAAATAGGCTTTGACAGAAAGGGAAGTGGTGGATCTGGATCTTGGGGATTTTATGGTGGATAGAGGGGGATGTGTGAGACGTGCTCAATTTTTTTGGGATTTTTCTGAAGTGGTTTAAGGGTTGGGAAAAATATAATAACAGATTACTATCCCACAGATCTATTGATTGGCAGACTATCAGGGGTGGAACTAAATGACTGGAAAAAATAACAAACGGTGGCAAATTGACACAAAATTTAAAATGAGAGGAGGTAACAACAAGGGGGATGATCTCCCAAAATTTCAACATCATCAGATACACGGATTGGGCGGACCAACCTTTTCTTTGAGCTTCTATCCTGGATCTCAGAATCCTGGACAACACTTGAAAGAACGGGCTGTGGCGGCTCGACGGTGGCACGAACGGAGGCGGCGGCGGCGATGGCTGGAAGTTGCATCAGCAGAGGTGATAGAGGTGGGAATCAATCCCAGAATAAAGGCTTCACACCTTGGAGAATGCTGCAACTCTCACAACTGCAAGAAGGGGGAGAGAGGGGAGGGGCACCCAAGGCACAAGAACACACAATTTTCTGATTTTCTTTGCATTAATTGTCAAAATAATGAAAATACATGAGTTTTATAGACCTAAATAAATGACCATCACTACCCTCATATCTAAGGTTAGGGAGGGGCAATTAGGGGATGAGAATATTTAATTCATTTTCCCTTCTCCCATGTGGTCAAAACAACATAAAAAAAGGATAAATGGCAAGTGGCCATCTTGGACTTTTCTTGGTCCAACTTTGAAAGGTCTTAGTCTAAGCCCACTTTGGACTTTGAACCAACCTCACATGGTCCCTAGAGCGTAGGTGGACTAATGGAAAAGAAGGTGGGGGTCCCGTCGGGTCACATGGCCTTTTGCAAAGAAACCCACTAAAATCTAAGGACTCACACTTGGGCTTATAGTTACCATACAATTGCAAACCCATTTAACACAAGCGTATAAATGTAAATAAAAAAAAGTTAGTGGTCTTGCTTTGATGTCCCCATCAATTCTCCCCGGGTGGGAGAAACTCGACCCCGTCGAGTAAGGGGTGCGGCTCCGCATGTATCGCTCCTGCAGATATGTTGGATGTGGATCGTGCTCTCCACCGTACTAGGCAGCGCGGGTACGCTCCACTCCTAGTAATCGACACCTGCTCATCCCGTATATGTTCTATATGCTCATGCTGCTGTGGGAATGAGACTAGTGGTGGACACTCCGGGGTGGGGTCACTCTCAAAAGGGAGGAGATGGCTCAAAGACTCACTAGGAATCACCGTTGGGTCCCTTTATGTGACTAGATCTGAGACATTGTGGTAGAGCTGATCCCAAATTCTGACAAGTCTACAACGTACGCATGAGATCCGACTTGCCTCACACTCAAAAGGGACCGACACTTGCGAGCTTACATTAGACCGACTCGTATGCAGACTCTCACAGACTGTACAAAACAAAGACTCACACATGACCCTAGGCCATACATGACCATAGGCAAACTTAGACACTCATAGTAATACTATGATTGACGACGAAGAGACACAAACACAAAGGACATACTAAGGAAGACTCGGTAAGGATGACGGACACCGTCTACATACACTAAGTGTAAAGAAAGATTGACCCACAATTTAAGGTCGCGAGTTTCAACTCTCGTCAACCGTCTCCGGTTGGAGAAGACTCATTGATGCGCTCCGACAAATGTCGTTAAACATACCGTGCCTCAATTTAAAAATTTACCGAACTCACTCACTTAAAAATATTAAAATTCAAGTAAAGTGGTGAATATGGGTCGATCCTATGGAGAAGAAATGTTTTCAAAGTAGCATGGAGGAGAATTCTTATATTTGTAAAAATCTAATTTTTTGGGTGAGATTAAACTAATGAAAAATCAGCTTGCATGGAAATAAACTAATTAAAGAATATGAGAGGGTTAAAAAAGAGAAATTGGAAAGAGGGGGTGAAAAGACACAATTGCACAAATTCTAAATTTTTTATTGCTAATGAAAAATAACAATGTACATGAAAATAAAATTACAACTTGACTGAAAATAAAAGAGTGAAAGAAGGAATTGTAGCCAAGAGGATGAAGAGTGTCGTCGTCACCTGGCCGTGCCGAGTCTTAGGATTTCACTCCGCCATAGAAGTAGACGCCGCCGAGAAGTCCGGGAGATGAAGATCCTCCTTGGGGTGTGTGAAGAAGTAGGGAAGAGAGAGATAGATAGAAGAAGTGGGAAAAAGGCCAAGTTGAAAACACAATGAAATTATATTGAACACAGGGGTTTAAAAGAAGGAAAATAACTTACAATCCACAGAGAATTAGAAGAAATGGAAGAAGAGACAATTGTAGAGGGTGAAGAGAGGAAGAAGTTTGATGGAGAACTCAGAGACAGAAAACGAGAGAAATAAGGTGAAAAATATTAAAAATCGGGATCTATCCGTGCGAGTGAATAGTAAAATCGTAAAAGATAGAACCTTTGAAAATTGATTATAACGTACAAATGAGAAGGATTTAGAGAAAGTGGTAGAAGAAGAAAATATAGATCTACAAAAGCGGAACAACTTATATGAAGAATTTAGAATGAAAAAAGGATTGGAAAGGCTTCAACATAGAGAAATGGCAGAGACTATCATCTCGGATGAACAGTAATGCTCCAGAACAGTAAGTTAAAAAATGTGAAATAGTTTAAAAATGAGAGATATTTAGAGGAAGTGATAGAAGAAGAAAATCTAGAACACTTAAAGATGAGGAGGTTTTGTGAAGATAAGAAGATGAAATGAAGAACATAACAGCAAGTAATGAGACTAAGAAAGGGCTAAATGCTCAAAAACATTTATTACAACAACATAAACCCACAAAGTATTACACCAAAAACTCTCCAAACAACACTCTCAAACTCTCCCTACGTAGCTCTACCAAGGCCAAAAGGAACTCTTAAGAAGATCTTAAAATAGCAACCACTGAACTCCCAGACTCTCCCTTCGTAACCCCCTCTCTTGCCATCCGAGGGTCCCTTTTATAGGGCTAATAGAGCCTTCCTTCACTGTCCCTCTCTCTTTCTTGTGTGTGAATGGGTCTTGTATGAATAGCGGCTTTTGGCCGCTCTTGTTGAAAACATGCTTGAGACTCACGTTTTGTAGTGTGAAGGATGGCAGCCACCTGCCGTTGAAGATGCTGTGCAGGGGGTTGAAGAGGCCCGCCTGAAGAAGCTGCATGGGGGGGGGGGGTTGGATTATTTGCATGAAGCCCCACGTACATGAGGAAGAGGCCGTGTGAAGGAGGGCCGCCTTGGCCACGAGGATCTTGTCGTGAAGAGGTTTGCTGCATGCATGTGGGTCCACGTCGAAGCCGCAAGATGGAGGAGGCTTATGTGAAGAAGACCTGCTGGCCTCCTACGTGAAGAAACTTGATATGCGGCTGACTTTGTAAGAGGGGCAGCGGTGTGGAAGTTCTGGCGCCGTGCTTGTTGAAGATGCTGCCGTTGTGGAGACTTTGCAGAGGGGGCGTGCGTGAATGGGGCTGCCTTCATCTCCTCTCTCTGCCGTGTGACTGGGCCTACATACAGCCTTAGCCTGCTGACCCGCCTGCGAAGCCCACCCGCGGTCGTGTGAAGATGCTCTATCTGTTCTTCAGTCAACTACCCGCCATCGCACGAAATCTGCCGCACCTGCTGACCTCCGTGTCAGCCGCTCAAGGCCGACCTCTCGCGTGCGAAGTTGCTGCCGCGTGGACGTTGAAGCCGCCGCGAGATGCCCTGGCCGACCAGCCCTTGTGTGCTTTACGTCTTAGCCGCTTTGTGCTCCTGCCGCTGTGTGGATTGAAGCCTCCACGTGCCTTCTGCATGCCTTCGCTTTTGTTGTTTGAATATATAGCGCTGCCTCTTGGTTGCATGGCCCACGAGTGAAGCCATTGTCTGCATGTGTTGTTTGAAGAGGAAGTCACCCACGTGATGGAGCACTTTGGCCGACGTGAAGCATGCAAGTGACATGTTGTGTTGCATCTTGTTCCACCTTGTGTTGAAGCCTTGCTGTGAAGAGTTTGAAGTGAAGCCCATCCTGCATGATGAAAGCCTTGGCACCATGCATTGTTCCTGTGAAAGCTAAAGCCCATTTGTACTCCTTTGCTCACGTGATGAATGAAGCTTGCATGTTCACTTGAGGAGCCTATATATATATATATATATATATATATATATATATATATATATATATATATATATATATATATATATATCAAATAGATATATATATATATATATATATATATATATATATATATATCTATATATATGTCTAGACATATGATATATATATCTAGATATATGTATCAAATATATATATCTATATATATATATCATATATATATATCTCTATATATTATTTTGCTTTTCTTTTCTTTCTTTTCTTTCTTTTATTTTATTTGGACTAAGATTGGGCTTGGTCGGCATGGGTTTTTGGATGGGTTTCGGCCCATTTATCTTCTTACTTCTTGTTGTGATCTTCTTCGTGCCTGTAAAATATAATCAAAATTTAATTAAATCAGATAATTAAATATTTTGATCCGAAATTTAAATTAAGTGTGATAAATACATAGTGATGCATTTTAAAGCTCATAAACGTGTGTTGTAACTTTGATTAACATGTAAAATTATACACTTATCACACCCCCCAACTTACTCATTGCTAGTCCCTTAGTAATACAAACAATTAAAAATTCAGGATCAATAAGATTTTACAAAGTTCATACATTCGTATCCAACTATTCCTTCACAGAAATAACCAAAGATTAGGAATCCGGAAATGTTAACATATACTAGCTTTAGATTTGAAAATTAAGGTACATGATCAAGAATTCAACTCAAAATTCAATAGCACTAGTGCCTGTGTAAATGCTAGAGTCACAGCGTGGACAATTGCATCTCCCATTTGCTATTCCAAATAAGTGTCTTTTAACCCTGCACCTCTTAGTTAGAGCAGTAAGTGTACAAGTTTTTTGTCTGTCTTATTGCTTCGTCCCTTAGAGATCTTTTTATTTTTCTACATACATGATGCTGCACTACCCTTCACTGTTTAACACGAACCTCAAAGTAGGTCCGGTTTCGCAGACCAATGTTCCCTTTTCATTTTGACGCAAGCCTCAACACGTCTTAGGTGAAGTAGGCCCGGTTACTCAGATTCGGAGTATTTTTCATGGTGTTTTCTTTTATCAAATTTTTTTCAATTGTGCTTTTGCACTAATTTGATGGATAACTTGGCAGAAAGCTTATAAAAGATCTCTTTTTTAAGAAGTACAGAATATCATGTAACATACCCAAAATAGCAGAAGGCTTGTCCTGCATGTTTCATTAGCGTGTAACGTGATTTTCATTTTTCTAAAGTGCACATGAACTTTTAAAGAGATTCTTAGATCAATTTTCCATGACTAGATTAAATAAAATTTCCATCATCCTTCTCCCTAGTCTTTTCTATTCTATAATCATTTTCAATTCAAGCATGAATCAAGAAACTCCAAATGGGGATTTCATCTTTTCATCAATGCAGGATATCAAGCAAGGACTCATATCAGATTGTATTCACATGAAACAAATTCCCCCCCCCCCCCAACTTGAATGACATTATCCTCAATGGCATATCCAATAGAAAGAGCAGAGAATAAGTAAACAGAGAATATGGTTGTGATAGAAGGATACAACCTGGTGGATGGGACAAAGTGACGGCGACTCCTTCTCTTCTTGGCCTGACAACTGAAAAATAAACACACTAAAATAAAATATCAAATCACAAAAATTTTGGGTTGCCTCCCAGAAGCGCTAAGTTTATCATCTTCAGCCAGACGCATGAAAGCTCAAAAAGGAATTCATTCCTGATCACATAATGCTATGGATTCTTTCGGTGATAACAGCTCATTTTTCAAGTATGGTTTCAACCTTTGACCGTTAACAGTAAAAAATATGACCATTTTGGGGATTCAGAATTTGAACAGCTCCATGGTCAAATGCCTTAACAACAGTGAACGGTCCATCCCATCTGGATTTCAACTTACTGGGGAACAAGCGTAGCCGTGAGTTAAAAAGCCAAACCTTTTGATTTTCGTGAAAAATTTTCCTGTGAATATGCTGATCGTGGAAAGCCTTGGTTTTAGCTTTATAAATCCTAGAATTTTCATAGGCTTCATTTCTTAGTTCCTCTAGTTCATTGAGTTGTAGGGCTCTTTGGGCTCTAGCTTCAGTTAAGTCGAAGTTGACTTGCTTAATGGCCCAATAGGCTCTATGTTCAAGCTCTACGGGCAAGTGGCAGGCTTTTCCAAAAATGAGACGATATGGAGACATGCCAATGGGAGTCTTAAAGGCAGTTCTATAGGCCCAGAGTGCATCATCTAGTCTCTCGGACCAATCTTTCCTATCAGGCCGAACTGTCTTATGCAAGATGTTCTTTATCTCCCTATTAGAAACCTCCACCTGGCCACTGGTTTGGGGATGATAGGGGGTGGCGAGTTTATGAGTGATGCCATATTTACGAAGCAAAGCTCGGAATTAGAAGTTCGTGAAATGGGACCCCCCATCACTAATCACAACTCTAGGACACCAAAATCTAGAAAAGATATTTTTCTTGACAAATTTCATTACCACCTTATGATCATTGGCCCTAGTAGCAACAGCTTCTATCCATTTCGACACATAGTCGACCGCCACTAAGATGTATTCGTTGCCAAATGATGGTGAAAACGGTCCCATGAAATCAATACCCCAAACATCAAAAATTTCTACAACCATAATGGGGTTTAGCGGCATCATATCTCTCCTAGAATTGTTACCCACGGCTTGGCATCTCAAACATGTTTTGAAAAATTCATAAGCATCTTTGAATAAGGTGGGCCAATAGAATCCACTCTGTAAAACTTTCGCCACTGTTTTCTTTCCTGAAAAATGTCCCCCACAGGCAATATTATGACAGAAGTTCAAAACAGATTGTTGCTCCTCCTCGGGGACACATCTTCTTATTATTTGATCGTGACCCATGTGAAATAGCTCGGGACCTGTGGATGCACTTTTTATTAAGATCGTTGTTTATTTGTCTATTGGGTTTATTAAGTGCATGGGCGTGCCAGTCACCAAGGTAACGATTTATTGTGCGCTCGATCTGACTAATCAGACGATTGTGTAGTTCGTGTCGAGACCAAAACCTGCCGCGCCGTAAAGGTCACATCTTCATTTACATCCCCTCGGAGAAGGGAACACCCTTGATTAATCACCGGGAGTCAGGGCCTCATGGCCAGGAAGCTATATAAAGAGAAACAAGCCGATAGTGGTATCGAATCAGTCAGAAAGCCCGATGTCTAGGGAGGCAAGCATTGGAAATATGTCGGTCACTTAAGGGACCATTTTGATATTCGGACGAGTGTCCGGCTTCAAAAAATCATGATCGTCATGGGGAAAACCGGAGCATATGTATGCCGAGATACGGCAAATTTATTGTTCAAAGGGATAGGTGACATTCGGTTGAATCCTGGTTAGAGTGACCGGGAATCAGCGAGTTTATTGACCCGGTGCGAGATCGAGTCAGGACCATTCCGGGGGCGCCTCCCGCGGTCCAAATGAGGCTTGCGTGGGCATCGTTAATATTTCCGGTGCCGAAGGGCAGTGGGAAAGTGTCCCGGGACTAGATTCCAAAACAAAGACGTGTACAGAGATAGTTGGCTATAGGCCTAGGATGTGGGTCAGGCAGTGACCATGGTTGTAGTGAACCCGAGGTCCAAACGTGACTCACGAAGGTCTTATTGATATTCCCACACGTAGGGTTCGGGGAAGACGAGAGCCGTCTCGTTCCATTCAGATTTTGTCGGTCATTCATGGACCACTTTACGTTCGGACAAAGATCCGTATTGAAGGCGCGACGTAAACGGAAATAAACCCGTACAAATGTTTGCCGTGAGTACGGAAAGTTTAATGTAAGTGCGGGATTAGATCCCGGTATATATGTCGGTCACTAACGGACCATTCGTCGTTCGGACAAGAGTCCGCATTTGAAGCATCGAGGACAACGATAAAGCCATACGGATGTCTGCCGTAGGTACGGCAAGTTTAATGTGGGTGCGGGATTAGATCCCTATATATATGTCGGTCACTAACAGACCATTCATTGTTCGGACGAGAGCCCGCATTTGAAGCATCGAAGACGATGACAAAACCGTACGAATGTCTGCCGCGAGTACGGCAAGTTTAATTCAATACCGGGATTAGATCCCGTTATATATATATATGTCGGTCACTAACAAACCATTCATTGTTCGGATGAGAGTCCGCATTTGAAGCATCGAAGACAATGATAAACCGTACGGATGTCTGCCGCGAGTACGGCAAGCTTAATGGGATTGCGGGATTGGATCCCGATAGAAGTGGGTCAAGTTGATGGACTATTGGCCCGAGACGGTTTCAGACCATGACCATGTCGGGGATTCCGAGGTCCACGTCTGATACCACGGGGCATCGTTGCTTTTCTCTTCACGCACAGTCCGGGGAAGCGAATTGTTAAATGTGAAGCCCGAACTCGCCAACATGCGCCCTCGCACGCGGATCGACCTGCGCGGTCAGGTCGCGGGGGTCAAGGGGGCAGCGCCCCTTGCGGGGGTCTCCGGGGGCAGTACCCTCGGAAGAAAATTTTGATTATGGCAGGGGCAATATTACTTTTTCACCTACGGGTGTTTCATTTTTTCTATTCATTAGTTTCAAGTATTTTCTTTTATTTTTGTTAATCACTTCTTTTCTTTTAGGCACGGCGGTTAACAAGGCAAGAGGAGAAAGGGCGCGCCGGATTAAGGGTGAGCAGGGAGCGCGCTGGTTAGATGCACCCATGGGGGGCGTGCCGGATTAGGTGGATGCACAGGGGGGGCACGTCGGATTAGGTTCAAGAAGAATGGCGCGTCGGATTAGGTGGATGCACAGGGCGGCGTGCCGGATTAGGCTCAAGAAGAATGGCGCGCCGGATTAACAAGGTGAATAGTAAGGGGGTGCACACTATTCATCCCATGATTTTGAAAGTCATTTTGAGTGTGGGGCTAAACCGGTGCGGGGGGGGGGGGGGGGTAGCCCGTCGGATTAGCCTGCGCCGGGTTAGCTCCAAAGAGGTTTTCTGTTTGCTTCTTTTGTTCTTTCTTTTCTTTTGCAGATTGCTTTGATGATTGGTTCGTTCGTTCGATTGGTGGGTTAAGTTTGTGGAGAAGAAGAAGATTAAGTGTTTTAATTGTTTATTAAGGTGGATCAGCATGAAGATTCGAGTGTTGTTTTATTAGAAGAGTTTGTTGCAGGAACTCAAGGGCCCAGGGTTTCAGACATGAAGGAGCCTGGTTTGTTCAGAGGTTCAGTTTGACTTCAGGAGGGGATTTTTTGAGTGGGGTTGATTTAGTCTGAAGAAGCTTCATTTATTCATTCTTATGTGTTCTTGTTCTTTGTTCCTCTTGTTCTTGGCCCTGGCAAAAATAGGGCAGCACCTCCCCCGGACTGAAGCTTGCCAGAGAAAAATAGAAGAACACCAAGCGGATAACTCCGGGGTGAACCTCAAAATGCAGACCTCACGGCAGTCCGATAACCCAGATGTGAGTGTGGAAAAGCTCGAGGACTAGCCTTCAAGAGCTCCCACAGCTCATGGGTGATGGTTTCATGAAGCGGGACAAATGTATGCCACGAGGCCGTGGATGTTCATCCCCTGACGGACTCCTTCGAAGGCCACGCTATGGAGAAGCAAGCTTCGAAGGGCCCTCGATGAGTAGAAGATGAAATGGGGAAAGAAGAAGAAAGACAAAGAATCATGTTTGCCAAGAGGGCCTTCTGTTTATTCATCCACCAAAGGGGGAAAATGGCTCAAACCCAAGAGATTTCATCTCAAAAGAAGAGAAATACATTGCAGAGGGAGAAAAGGGAAAGAGATACATGGACGGGGGGAAACGGAGCACAAGCTCTTCCCCCTCCGTGCTCACCTCTCGCTCTCACCCTCACTCTTTCACTCTTTCCCTCACCTCTCCAGCATGGATGGATGGAGTTTCCTTCTCTTCGGGTGGCCTTCTCTTCTTTCTTCAGTCGCCCTCCGGGGGTTCAAGCCAGATGCTCCGTGGAATAGGAGGAATATATATAGAACGGGTTGCCCTTTCTTTGCTCGAACGGAAGAAAAATTCCCGCCACTTCATTCGTCTGCGGTGGCATCCAGTGGTTGGTGCCGTAAACTGTTGTTCGTCCGAGGATAGGACATTTGCAGATTTATCGGAAGATCTTCTGCTGCTGCTGCTGTTGTCGATGCGTGTTGCTGCCATCGCTGCCACTTCTCTATCGAACGAAGGAGGAGACACGGCTTTGAGCATTGAATGTCCTCTGATGCGAAACAGAGCACCGGAGTTATGACGGGATGGGCTGGTTGCGCGCCATATAGGCATTCGAAGGAGGATAACTTGTTTGAGTCACCTAATCCAGCGCGGGGGAATAGTGACGACGCCGGAATAGCATTTTTTTTTTGCCTTCAAAATGAGCGCGCCGTTTTAGCATACAAGGGGGCTGGCGCCGTATTAACTATCTCAAAGGGGGCCACACCGTTTTAGCACTTGTAGGAAAAGCTTGTAAAATGGGCATGACGGGTCCTTCAACATTAGCGCGCCGGTTTAGCTTGTGTAAATGGGTGGCGCCGTTTTAAACCAAAGCAAAGGAGAGGGCGCGCCGGTTTAGGGCCTTGCCGCGCTGTTTTAAACACCGAATTAATTCTTTTCGAAGTCGCGGTTATTTATATGAACGGTGGCATCCCCAGAATGTTTTAGTTGCGATGCGTGGCCTCCACAATGTTCCGTTCACAGCTTCTGGGGCTCGGTCCCCAACTTTGCGTGACTTTCGGTGCATGCCAAGACTGTGCCTGAGTTCCTGACTTTTCTCTGATTATGCTCTTAGCATGGCCGGTCGGAGAGTTGTAGCCGTATCTTCTACCTGGGGTGCTTCCTTAACGGGTAGCGGACTACCAAGCGAGTTCTCGTCCGGATCGGGCGAGACATGAGGTTTATTCGGCATTTCCATCTTCGGCTTGCTCTCGAGTGTCGAGACATGCATGCCGTATGATCATCATTGACATTTTTCGACGTCTACATGACCCTCCCAAAAGTAGTGCTTAACCTTTGAAAAGAATCGATCCTTCTCCTGCCTAGACCACCCTCCTAGAATATGTCTTACCACCAGATAATTGACTATGTGAGCGTACCAGGGGGTTGAGGTGTGAGAGATGGAAAGAATTTGCTCATCAGGGAAGGCATCAAACATAAGAGCACTTTCAGGAATCACAATCCTAGACAAGTGATCAGCCACAACATTCTCTAACCCCTTCTTGTCTCTAATTTCAAAATCAAATTCTTGAAGCAATAAGATCTAACGGATGAGTCGGGATTTGGCATCTTTCTTGGTGAGCAGGTATTTTAAAGCAGCGTGATCAGAATAGATAATGACTTTGGCCCCCAAAAGATATGAGCGAAATTTCTGTAGGGTAAAAACAACGGCTAGAAATTCTTTCTCTGTGGTGGTATAATTCAATTGAGCATCGGCGAGAGTGCGACTCGCATAATAGATCACCATAGGTTTCTTATCAATTCTCTGGCCTAAGACAGCTCATGTAGCATAGTCTGAGGCATCACACACGATTTCAAATGGGAGCGACTAATCAGGAGATTGTAAGATTGGAGCTTGGGTCAGGGCTGCCTTCAGGGAATGGAAAGCCTCAAGACACGACTCATCTAGCTGAAATGGAGTGTCCTTGGCTAGGAGCTTAGTGAGCGGACGAGCAATGGTAGAGAAGTTCTGAATGAATCTTCTATAAAAACCTGCATGGCCAAGAAAAGAGCAGATTTGCTTGTCAGACGAAGGGGGAGGAAGATTAGAAATCAGATCAACCTTAGCCTTGTCTACTTCTATCCCCCTCTCTGAGACAATGTGGCCTAGCACAATGCCTTCTATTACCATGAAGTGACTTTTCTCCCAGCTAAGCACCAGATTAGATTCAATGCATCGTGCCAACACTTTCTGCAAATTCTCCAAGCAGCAATCAAATTAATGAGTCTCCAAAAATTAAGAAGTTATCCATGAAAATCTCCAAAAATTCTCCCACCATTTCAGAAAAGATTGCCATCATACACCGTTGAAAGGTGGCAAGGGCATTACAAAGCCCAAATGGCATTCTCCTAAATGCAAACGTGCCATATGGACACGTGAATGTAGTCTTTTCCTGATCTTCCGGGTAGACAACAACTTGATTGTTCCCGAAATATCCATCCAAAAAGGAAAAGTATCTTTGCCCAGCCAATTTTTCTAAAATCTGATCCAAAAATGGGTGAGAGAAATGATCTTTCTTTGTCATTGAGTTTAACTTTCTATAATCAATACAGACTCTCCACCCCGTTTGTAGTCTCATTGGCACCTCTTCACCCTTCTCATTTTGAGTCACAGTCAGCCCTGATTTCTTTGGAACTACTTGCGTGGGGCTGACGCACTTGCTATTAGAAATGGGATATATAATCCCGACATCCAACCACTTATCCACCTCCTGCTTAACCACCTCCTTCATGTTAGGATTCATCCGGCGCTGCATCTCCCTGCTCGGCTTGGCATTGTCCTCTAAATAGATATGATGCATACAAACATCCGGACTGATCCCCTTGAGATCCGCCACCGACCATCCTATTGCCCCCCTATGCTCCTTAAGAACAGTTAAGAATTGGGATTCCTGAGCAGAAGTGAGATTGGAGGCAATGATGACAGGTAGAGTGTGGTTAGGTCCCAAATATGCATATTTAAGGGAGTCCGGTAGAGGTTTCAATTCAAGAGTAGGCGGATGATCCAGAGATGGAAGAGTTGGTTCGGATTGTAATGGAGGAAGTGACTCTACCCTAGACCAGGGTGCAGAAGAGAGAGGAGAATCCTGAAGCATGCTACCCTCTTCTAGGGTGTCCTCAATGTTATCCGGAATCACATCCTCAAAGATATCAATGATATTACATTCATCTCCTTGATTCAGATACTGAGAAGCCTTAAAAATATTTAGAGAAACTTTCTCGCCTCCAAATGATATATCCATCATTCCTGTGGCACAGTTGATGTTGTCCTTAACAGTTGCTAGAAAAGGACGTCCCAAAATAATAGGTGTGTGCTTTACATCCTAGGATGAGGCCATATCAAGAATGAGAAGATCCACAAGGAAATAACATTCATGCACTTTAACAATGACATCCTCCAACACGCCCCTTGGTGTTTTAACCGACCTATCCGCCAATTGAAGGATGATTGAAGTGTGTTTTAACTCCCCCAAATCAAATTGGTCATAGATAAAGGTGGGCAAAAGATTCACGTTAGCACCTAAGTCTAGCAATGCTCGATCAAAAGTGACTCCACCTATATCACATGAGATTAAAGGGGCTTCGAGGTCCTTCAATTATTTAGGCAAATGATTCATTAAAACAACACTCACATCTTCAGACAAGCGGATCTTTTGAGTCACCACCCTTGGCTCCCTCTTTGGAGTACAAAGCTCTTTCAAAAACTTTGCATATGTTGGCACATGCTTGATTGCATCCAAGAGTGGAATATTGATATTCACCTGTTTAAACAATTTCATTAATTCTTCCTGTTGCACCGGCGGTTTCTTGTGAGCCTTCGACTTTAGAGCATCGGGAAAAGGGACCTTAGGCACATATTCTTGGGGTCCTTCATGAACTTTTGCCTTCCCTTTATCCAGCTTCTTCTCTCCACCATCCAGCTTCTTCATTTCTTTAACAATCAGGGGCTCCTCTTCCTCATCACTCTCCTCTTGGGCCTCTTGGCTCGAACTACTCCCAATTTCTTTAGTCCTATAAGGATTATCTAAAGCCTTTCCGCTCCTAAGAGAAGAGATTTCTAAAGCCTTTCCGCTCCTAAGAGAAGAGATTACCTTAGCATTCTCAAATTGGGGACCTGCAGGAGGAGACAGCTGAGGTTGATTTGGTTGAGGAAGAATAGGAACTATTTGGGGGAAGCCCGGAGGTTGGTTCCTAGGATTAGCCATAGGCTGGCTAGGAAACTGACCTACCTCTCTCCTTACATTACTTACTGCTAATTACCCTATCTGACCTTCCAACTTAGCAATAGATTGTTGCTGAGCAAGAATGAGTTGTTGGAGTTGGTCGAATTTTTCATCAAAATTGGGCTGCGGAGGTTGAGAAGGGGGTTGGAAGGGAACTTGATTGAATCGGTTAGAAGGATATTGATGGTATTGGCCCTGAGAAAGTTGAGCTTGCTGATACGGGGACTGAGAATAATGTGATGAGTGTTGAGATTGTTGTGGAAAAGGTGCATTGGATTGAGAAAAATTATGATGAGCTTGGTGAGTTGGGTGTTGAGTTTGGTGAAAAGGAAATTGATAATGTTGGTGAGATTGAATTGGAGCATGAAAGGATTGTTTTTGAAAAGAGGGATTAGATTGGGTAGATGGACCTTCTTGAGATTTCTAAGAAAAATTTGGGTGATTTCTCCAGCCTAGACTGTAGGTGTTGGAATAAGGATCATAAGGAGGCTTAGAGACACCATGAGCAGCGAAGATTTGTTCTTGAATGAATGTGGGAAGTTGGGCTGTAGTGGGGCAATCAGTTACCACATGATCGGGGCTAGAACAAAGAGCACAGATCTCTTCATGACTGGGAGCTGAGAATGGTTGAGGTTGAGAGGCTGAAGAAGAAGAAGGTCCATGCCTAGATAACAACTGATCTAACTTCTGAGCGACAAGATCAACCTTCTCTATCTTCTGCGCCAACAAATTCATTTTATTCAATTTCTAAGTTAAGGCATTTATGTCTATCCTGTTCTCACACTCACCTTGGCTCTTCATTTCATAAAGCCCACCCTTCTTAGCTGGTCCAATCGTTCTTCCATAAGATGATAGCGAGGCATGACTGATCAAATTTTCACTCAACATCTCAAATAACTCATACGCCTCATCCTCGCTTTTACTCATAAAAGTCCCCCCACATGATGCATCCACCATTTGACGGTAACTATCAGTCAATCCCTCATAGAATGCTTGAACTATTTTCCATCTTGACAAACTATGATATGGGTATTTCCTTAACAAATCTTTCAACCTATCCCATGCCTCATGGATTTGTTCCCCAAGATTTTGTGAAAATCTAGTTATCGCTCTTCTCATGGTATTGGTTCACCCTATGGGATATAATTTCTTCAAAAATTTATTTTGCATTTCTGCCCATGTGTCTATGGATCTACCCAAGGCTCCTAACCAATATTTGGCTTTATCTTTGAGAGAGAATGGGAAAAGAGTCAGCTTGAGAGCATCATTAGAGAAGTTTGGGATTTTCACAGTTGAGCAAATCTGGAGGAACTCATCTAGATGTCTGTAGGGATCCTCATTGGTATTGCCATAGAAGGATGGCAACATTTGAATGGTTCTTGATTTAAATTCATATTAGGCTGCTTGATTTTGAGGTGCTTGGGTATAAAAAGAAGGTTGGTATTGATCGGGTAAGAAATATTCCTTCATTTGCTTGGGAATGACTTGGTGAATTTGTTGTTGATTCTGGTTGTGGTCCGCCATAAGGTTAGGTTGATGGTGAGTTCTAGAATGCACTAACCTCTCAATCTCTCCTGTGGGTCCTAGCAGAGACGGGTGTAGGGATCTCCTACCTTGCATGCAATGCAGAAAGGGCCCAAAGTTTGTGTATGTATTTTTTTTAAATTTTTTTTAATGATGCAAATGCAATAACAACTATATGAATTATGCAAAAATGATGGTTTTTGTTTTGTTTTGTTTTATGTTATTTTTTTTATTTTGACATAACTAAGACGAAGAGAGAGAAGATAATGATTTTTTTATTTTTTTTATGCAAATACAAACAAGTTGTCACACAAATTATCCTAATGACCTAGATGTGTCCTAGACCTATAAATGAGGTTTCACAAAATGATTAAAGTGAAACTTAAGTTCACCCTCAATATTTTCACCGGCCAGGTAAGGGGTGGGATAGTGGGAGGTTCTCCCTACTTTCGTAGGGACCTAATTATGTCAAACCACTAGCTCACTTAAGACATTTGCTGTCCGACCATCTTGCCTTAGTCACCAGTTTTCATAAAAGGATAAACCCAAATAACACAAGAGCCACATTGTGATCCTAGGGCCAACATCTACTGAATTTTATTTAAGACTTAGGTGATGCAAAGATGAAGAAAATTGTGATTTCTGGACTAAGGAAGGGTGATGAAATCCCCACCTTATCTTGCTTATGGGTGTTGCCCTTAGAATATTTTAGAAATGATATGCACAAACTAATGTTCAAACAAGGGGTTCTATGCAAATATGCATGGACATGTGATTAAGAAAAAGATTAGAAAAGAACTCACCTTGCCCCTCGCACTCTCCAAAATGTAATTAACAAAAAAATAAAAAAAATGAAAGAAGAACTTCTATCCTAAATGATGCATGACCTAGAGCATGAAAGTGTGATTTCTACTCTTGGAATGAGAATTTTTATTTGGTTCAAGTGAATATTTTATTTATTTAATGAACCTATCTAACCACAATATGCAAGAGTATTAAGGAAATAACAAAAATGAGAGGGGTTTATGGTACTTACTTATAACGTAATCCCTCGTTCTCTTTTTTTATTGGAAGACTAAGAAAAATGAGAACTTACCTCTGAATTTTTTTTTGATTTTTTTTCAGAGAGTATTTTTTTTAATTTTTCAATTGAATAAATGACAAATCAACTAAAATGCACGACTGATATGCATTTACAATGAAAACATGATAGCATGAAATCAAAAAGTTTCGGTGATTTTCTTTGTCCTATTTTTTTAGAGATTTTTTTTTATTTTTTAAAATTTTTTAATAAGAGATGAATGCAAGAAGTTATAAACAATAAAATAATAAAGATAAAAATTTATTACAAAATGAAGCCTAAAATGATATTTTTGTGTGTTCTGATTTTTATAGATTTTTCAAGAAATTTTCAGATTTTTTTGAAGATTTTTCAGAAATCGAAAAAATAGAACATGTTTATACATTTCGGCCCTTTAACGACGCTTGACTACTACAGTTCCAGGCTTTCAGCGACGCTTCATTTTCAGAAAATTTCAGGTCTGATTTTCCTCTTTTTTTGATTTTCTAATTTTTTACTTTTTCCTACAAAATATAAAATAGAAAAATTAATATACAAATATACACATCAAACACAAGAATATCCAACTATGAAAAATAATTTCCTCCCCGGCAACGGCGCCAAAAATTGATACGCTCTGATAAATGTCGTTATAAATGTCGTGCCTCAATTTAAAAATTTACCGAACTCACTCACTTAAAAATATTGAAATTCAAGCAAAGTGGTGAATACGGGTCGATCCCACGGAGAAATGTTTTCAAAGTAGCACGGAGGAGAATTCTTATATTTGTAAAAATCTGAATTTTTGAGTGAGATTAAACTATTGAAAAATCAACTTGTTTGGAAATAAACTAATTAAAGAATATGAGAGGGTTAAAAAAGAGAAATTCGAAAGAGGGGGAGAAAAGACACAATTGCACAAATTCTGAATTTTTTATTGCTAATGAAAAATCACAATATATATGAAAATAAAATTACAACGTGACTGAGAATAAAAGAGTGAAACAAGGAATTGTAGCCAAGAGGATGAAGAGTGTCATCGTCCCCTGGCCGTGCCGAGTCTTAGGATTTCACTCCGCCATGGAAGTAGACGCCGCCGAGAAGACCGGGAGATGAAGATCCTCCTTCGGGTGTGTGAAGAAGTAGGGAAGAGAGAGATAGATAGAAGAAGTGGGAAAAAGACCAAGTTGAAAACACAATGAAATTATATTGAACACATGGGTTTAAAAGAAAGAAAATAACTTAAAATCCAGAGAGAATTAGAAGCAGTGGAAGAAGAGAAAGTTGTAGAGAGCGAAGAGAGAAAGAAGTTTGATGAAGAACTCAGAGACAGAAAATGAGAGAAATAAGGTGACAAATATTAAAAACCGGGATCTATCCGCGCGGGTGAACAGTGAAATCGTAAAAGATAGAACCTTTAAAAATTGATTATAACTTAAACATAAGAAGGATTTAGAGAAAGTGGTAGAATAAGAAAATATAGATCTACAAGATAGGAACAACGTTTATGAAGAACTTAGAATGAAAAGAGGATTGGAAGAGCTTCAAAATAGAGAAATGGCAAAGACTATCATCTCTGATGAACAGTAATTCTCCATAACAACAAGTTGAAAAATATGAAATAACTTAAAAACGAGAGATATTTAGAGGAAGTGATAGAAGAAGAAAATCTAGAACACTTAAAGATGAAGAAGTTTCGTGAAGATAAGAAGATTAAATGAAGAACATAACAGTAAGTAATGAGACTAAGAAATGGCTAAATACTCAAAAACATTCATTACAACAACATAAACCCACAAAGTTTTACACCAAAAATTCTCCAAACAACACTCTCAAACTCTCCCTACGTAGCTCTATCAAGGCCAAAAGGAACTCTCAGGAAGATCTTAAAATAGCAACCATTGAACTCCCATACTCTCCCTCCGTAACCCCCTCTCTTGCCATCCCGGGGTCCCTTTTATAGGGCTAACAGAGCCTTCCTTCACTGTCCCTCTTTCTCTTTCTTGTGTGTGAATGGGTCTTGTATGAATAGCGGCTTTTGACCGCTCTTGTTGAAAACCTGCTTGAGACTCACGTTTTGTGGTGTGAAGGATGGCAGCCACCTACCGTTGAAGATGCAATGCAGGGGGTTGAAGAGGCCCGCCTGAAGAAGCTGCATGGGGGGGGGGGGGTTGGATTATTTGCATGAAGCCCCACGTACATGAGGAAGAGGCCGTGTGAAGGAGGGCCGCCTTGGCCACGAGGATCTTGTCGTGAAGAGGTTTGCTGCATGTATGTGGGTCCACGTCGAAGCCGCAAGATGGAGGAGGCTCATGTGAAGAAGTCCTACTAGCCTCCTACGTGAAGAAACTTGATATGCGGCTGACTTTGTAAGAGGGGTAGCGGTGTGGAGGTTCTGGCGCCGTGCTTGTTGAAGATGCTGCCGTTGTGGAGACTTTGCAGAGGGGGCGTGCGTGAATGGGCTGCCTTCATCTCCTCTCTCTCTGCTGTGTGACTGGGCCTACATACTGCCTTAGCCTGCTGACCTGCCTGCGAAGCCCACCCGCGGCCGTGTGAAGACGCTCTGGCCGTTCTTCAGCCAACCGCCCGCCATCGCACGAAATCCACCGCACTTGCTAACCTCCGTGTCGGCCGCTCAAGGCCGACCTCCCGTGTGTGAAGCTGCTACCGTGTGGACGTTGAAGCCTTCGCGAGATGCCCTGGCCGACCTGCCCTTGTGTGCTTTGCGTCTTAGCCGCTTTGTGCACCTGCCGCGGTGTGGATTGAAGCCTCCACGTGCCTTCTGCATGCCTTGGCTTTTGTTGTTTGAATATATAGCGATGCCTCTTGGTTGCAAGGGCCACGAGTGAAGCCATTGTCTGCATGTGTTGTTTTAAGAGGAAGCCACCCACGTGATGGAGCACTTTGGCCGACGTGAAGCATGCAAGTGACATGCTGTGTTGCATCTTGTTCCACCTTGTGTTGAAGCCTTACTGTGAAGAGTTTGAAGTGAAGCCCATCCTGCATGTTGAAAGCCTTGGCACCATGCATTGTTCCTGTGAAGGCTAAAGCCCATTTGTACTCCTTTGCTCACGTGATGAATGAAGCTTGCATGTTCACTTGAGGAGCCTTGCCATATATATATACATATATACATATATATATATATCAAATAATATATATATATATATATATCATATATATATCTATATATATTATTTTGCTTTTCTTTTTTTTGTTTTATTTAGACTAAGATTGGGCTTGGTCGGCATAGGCTTTTGGATGTGTTTCGGCCCATTTATATTCTTACTTCTTGTTGTGATCTTCTTTGTGCCTGTAAAATATAATCAAAATTTAATTAAATCAGGCAGTTAAACATTTTGATCTAAAATTGAAATTAAATGTGATAAATACATAGTGATGTATATTAAAGCTCATAAACGTGTGTTATAACTTTGATTAACATGTAAAATTACACACTTATCACTCATCCTTGGGTATAGAAATGTGTGAGGACAAGGAGGTGGGTGATGGGAAAGTCATCCAGACGTTTGGTGTGAAGCATGACAAAAAGGAAGTCCAGACATTGTCTCTCGAACGCGTGGAAGAAATCAGACTATACCGTGTCAACATAGGGTGACGACAGTGGTACGGTAGTGACTAGTGGTTGCGCCACTATAGGAGAGACGGGTAAAAGCGGGATGGCTGACAGTATAGGGTCGGTGGATGGCACATCCACCGAGGACAAAGTGGGTGGGACAGACAGCTCTGGGACGACCGGTGGGGTTGGGGTGATTAACAAGATGGATTATTTTTCTTCCCCTCTTTCCATTCTCTCCTCTTCACCCTTTCAGGGTCATTGCCCTTTTTCATGCTATTTTTGAGACTTTAGCCCGCCTTGATCTCAGCTTATCTGGTTTCTTCTGTATTTTGTTTCCTTGTTATCAGGGTCCCACTAAAAAAAAATGAGATGTAGAGGCAATTTCCTTAGAGACATTTGTTAAAACTGCTTTAAAAATATTATAAATGGAGGCACTTTATTTAATAAAGAAGCCCCTCTTCACACTCGGTAGAATTCTTTCAATTTTTGTTTCATTTTGGAGAGGACATAACTGTTCCCCCTTAAGTCACCAAAAAATTTGTTCCCCCTTAAAATAAACTTTCCCCCGTTGACTCTTTTCATTTCCCTCTCAATCCCGTCTTCACCTCTTCCTCACGTCCCCTCCGCCTCCCCGCCCCCCTTCTGCCTCCTCGCTCTTCCTCAGCTCTGCGATGGCCCTCTGCGCCCCTTCTGCATCCTCGCCTTCCCACCCCCTTCTTCCCCCTCACTCTTCCTCACGCCTCCTTGGCCCCCTCTACCTCCGCTCCTCCCCGGCCCCCTTCTCCCCCTCGCTCTTCCTCAGCTCCACTGCAGTTGCCCCCTGCCACAAGCCCTAGCCGTAGCCGGTGTCGGGTAGTGCTTCCGGTCACCAGCCGCGACGTTCTTGCTTTGCTGTTGCGCCGCCACATCGCTCGTCGTTGCCCCCACGTCGGCACCAACTTCTACCTCACTGGCAACGGATCCTGCACATCTATGATGGCACAGAGCAGCAACAGCATCAACAGCAACACCACTCTCTCAGA
Source organism: Amorphophallus konjac (assembly GCA_022559845.1). NCBI lineage: Eukaryota > Viridiplantae > Streptophyta > Magnoliopsida > Alismatales > Araceae > Amorphophallus > Amorphophallus konjac. Next base: position 74,951 of record JAHNEJ010000239.1, on the reverse strand, counting down.
TGGTATGTGTTCTCGTATTTCCGAATCAAGTGCAAGATTGCAACTTTGTGCTAGATTTCCATGAATCTGCAGCCATTCAATGGGCTCGTAGCAACAAAAAGAAAAGTATGGAAGAGTTGTTAATCATCTGTATGAACTTGCTTCATTAGAACTTGGGTAGTGTTTTTATTTCTTTCCTCACAGTCTATAGGAGTTCTTATTTTAAGTTTGAATTGCATTATGAAAATTATTCTTTTGAAAGTGAGGAGGTGGGTTTTAAGAAGCATAAACGTTCACCAATTCCTTTCCTTTAATTGCTTTTTTTTTATTTTGAGTAACTTTTATACTTGGTTCTTTTGGTCCAAATTTTGGTCTGTTATGATATTTTTCATTGATAGTTTTAGTTATGCTCTTTTTCGTTTGTTCAATATCTACTAAAAATTGTAGAATCGGTCTTTTATTTCGATGTTGTTTAAACCATTATATAGAGCAGTCTACATGGCGACTTTGGGTTAACTTGTTTATACGGTTTAGTGAGTCCGAGTTCACTCTCTCTCCCCCCCTATGAAAATAACTGGATTAAACTACTAACTTAGCCAGAGTTAGGCAATTAATCTCCGTGTAAAGGAAATTCTCATGTTTGCTTAAGAAATTGGGCTACTCCCCATTGTTCCATACAGAAACTTCATAGAATTCACTTTGACGTCTGTATTTAAAATTTTGCCTTTTATTCATTTGGTGACAGTTATAGAATTATGTGTCAGGGTGAAATTAGATACAGAATATTACAATGGTTACATGCATGACTGAAGATGTAATTCTTCAGATACCCATCAAAGAAAAGTATGGAAGAGTTGTTAATCATCTGTATGAACTTGCTTCATTAGAACTTGTGTAGTGTTTTTATTTCTTTTCTCACAGTCTTTAGGAACCAAATGAATGAATGGTATTCGCAATTATGATCTTCATCCTTAAACTAGATAACATGTGATTCTATTGACTTAATTCAATCTCCTTAGACAACTCCACCTTCAGTGCACTTATTTCAGTGGAAGTGTAGTCAGAATGCATTGTCTTCATTGGTTGGCCACCTACATTGGTGTTCAAAGACAGGATTGTCTAATCTTTAAGGGGATTCACCAGCATGTGTCCTTATTCTTCATCTACTAGGTACTTTTGTATGTTGAATAATAAAGCAATATTGAGGCATGATGGTCTGAAGTATAGCCAAAGATGCCCACGCTCAACAACAAAGTACTTGTTTCCTGAATCTGAGTAATAGCTATTGGCATTTTTCTTGCTGTAAACATTAACTTGAGTATTTATTTCATTCTAAATATTCATTTCTCTTTATCTAAATGTGGGATATCTTTGCTCATGTGATACTCCTTTCTTCAGACATTTTTGAGAATCTTTTTTCCTAGTATGGTTAAAAAAGAAGGTTCAACATACCTAGGAAATGGAAACAATTGATTGTTGAGGGAAAACTTGCAGCCCTACGTAGTGTATGCTTAACATTGTGTATGAGGCATCAATTTATGTCATATTTGGAACAACACTGGTGAAAGATACACTATTAGGTTCACATGTTGATTCATCTTATGCACTCCATTATTTGTGAGGTCTGTCCACTTCTTCACATTTGATGCTTTGCTTGACAACAGTGAACCTGTGATCACCAGGGTGGTAGATTGTGTAACGACCCAGAGTTCAGGATACCGATATACCGATAACAAGAACTGGGGAGACCACCCAAGAGGCTGATGAGGCCCCTGAAGGGTTAGGAGGGCATGTGTAGAGTACATTGAAGCCACAGAGATATAACAGTAAGCAAGTAAATTTCATTAGATTGGATTGCTAAAGTAGCAGAAATAAAATTACAGCTTCATTAAATTTTTTTTAACAATTAAACATAGAGTCCAGCCCAAAGGAAAGACAACAAGTCTAGCACAGTACAGTCTGACAGAAAGAAACGTACACAGAAGTCGGGAGAAGCCCGACGCAGGTACAGCTGGCAGCTACAACAGCAAGCGAGCACTCCGCCAGGAACAGCAGAGGCAGACGTCGAAACCCACCTGAAAAGCAGCAGGGGTGAGTCTCAACAGAAACTCAGTAGGGGTCACGCGGATCCCCACTGGAAAACGCACAAAGCAAAAGCAACGGAAGCAGCAACAAACGCAGCAAGAACAACAACGTAGCAAAGCAGGAAAGCTACACTACAAAGCTGTAAAGGAACAGACGGGAAGTAGGAGTAGGGAACACGCAGGAGAGGGTGAGAACCCGCACCAAACAAGCGGCTACCGAACTAACCTCGGCATCCCAAACTACTCCAAACAAAAAGGCAACAGGTGGATGACCCTAAACTCACACAGAAGGGTACATCGGCCTGTCAACCAGCCCAAACAAAGGCGAAGGCGAACGCCGACACCGGGAAACAGATAAAACACGACAGAGAACGTCGTGCACAAAGCCCCACGCACGATCAGAACATCGTGCAGACGACAGAACACTGACCTCAAGCACAGCCACGAACGGGCAACTCGCAAAGGTCACAACGCGCAAGAAAACGCGAAGAGCTACGCGTCACGTGACGGAAGCACCTCCTTAAAAAGTCAGCTGCGTCCACTGACGTCTCATGCTGCACCTCAAGTGTCTCACCTACAGTACTGCTGTAACAACAGCAGAGATGTAGACACCAGCTGAACCAAACAGTAACAGCAAACAAGTAACTAGTCAGGGTCACGCCCATCGACGTAAGTCCTCAGTCCCTGACCACGTGTGCACACACTGGCTATAGTCTAAGCCAGGTCCTCTAGCTAGTATTCTCCCTCGGCAGGACGCCACCGTTGAGTAGGAGCCCGCGGAACTAACTAAAAACCGCTCACCGGGAAAACCCCTCCGCCATCCACTAGCGGGTCGGCACCTCTAGGCCTTAGGTCACACAAGTGGAGGCTTCACACGACACAGAAGCTCAAAACACAAGTGCCGAAGTACAGACAGGCAACCACGCCCATCTACTCGTACTTCTAAGCACCAAATGGCAGCATCACCACCGCCGACAACTCAGGACAAGCAACTAGACCTCCTATGTAACGATCCTGAGTTGAACGACTCAAAGGCAAGATCGTCACAAACAGCGGGACAAGCCGCCAATCGGTCTAATCCTAGGCCAGAAAAACCACGCTCCGCAGAAAACAACACACGGAGACCTGAGGGAAGCACCAAGAACCCTCAGCACAGTTGGACATGCAAACCGAGGTAGAACAACACCTCGAAACATCCAGAAGCAGTGTCTTGGATAGGACAGAACCGCCAAGACACGCACAGACAAGGTCACACGTCAACCACTGGGTCACACCGGGTTGACCGAATCCCAAACAACAAAAGCATACAAGAGTAGGATCAAGGATCCTACCACAAGTAAGAAGACTCCTGGCTACCTCACAACGTAGTCTTAACCCTCATAGGACGTCAGGAGACATCCACGGGACAACGGGCAGACCACAAGGACAAGCCAAGACACACAGAATCATCGGACGGAAAACCAAGGCACAAGGGAAGCAACGCACAGGCCCTAGACCGTTATTAGCAAGTGACGGTCTAGCTCAGGGGCGTTATTTCCCAAACGACGGACGGACACAGGCCATCGCTCACACCACCCTAACAACCTACAAAGCACACAAAAGCCAAGTAACGCACGGGACCAGGGGCGTTACAAGCAAACGGCGCACTGGGGCTCCACCGTTACTCCCAACGGCATAGCCACCCAAACCCAAAACGAAGCAACGCGCTAAGCCAGGCGCGTCACTCACGAAACAGCGCAGGAGGGGAGGGCCGTCAGAACCAAACGACGCACGGGGGCCTATCCGTTACTCACAACGGCATAGCCACCCTCAACCCAACACCACAGCAAACGACGGACAGGGGTGAGCGCGTTACTCTCTAACGACGCACAGGGGCTCCACCGTCGCTTCCAACGGGACAGCCACCCAACCTCGTCCACGCAGAATATAACGGCCAGGGGAAGGCACGTTATACTCAAAACAACGGATGGGAACACATCCGTCGGAGGAACCGCCTCAACAGGTCAAAGTCAGTCAACGGAAAGTAACGGCCAGGGCAATGCGCGTTATTTCCATCTAACGCGCTGGGTCAAGCGCGTTAGATCAGCTGACTTAACCCCAAGGAAAAACGATGAAAGCAAAGTAACGGCCAGGCACCGGCGCGTTACACGGGAACGACGCTCCAAGCTAGGGCCGTCGCTTACCCAGAAGCAAAAGGGCTAATAAACCCTCAAACCAAATAACGGTCCATCGTAGGGCCGTCAAAAGCAAGTGACGGTCGCTGGCTAGACCGCTACTTCGGTTACGGCGGGAAAATAGAGGAATGGCCGGATCGGCCCGTTCCACGCCCCATTCACGCCGAAACGCAGGGGATACAAACCCATTCGACAAAATACAACATTCAAGGGCCAAAACGCCCACATGCACGCACAAAAACGTAAGATTCGGGCGATTTTACCAAATCAACCCTAAGTGGGTCACCGAGGTTCCCGGACTTCTACCGGCCTCGAATGAACACCAAATCGCACGAAAACTACGTGGATGGGATTCTAACATCCCTGCGGTCATTTAGAAACTAACTGAACCGCAAACGGTCACCGTTTACCGGCCGACCCTAAAAACCACGAAAATCACAGTTTAGGCAAAACAAGCCCAAACACGCTCGTTTCCTAGCCGAACGCCGTGCAATGGCAGGGAAAACGAAGATGAAGAAGCAAGGATCCGTCACCCTACCTCCACCGAAGAAACCGCGCCCCGAAAGGACTAAACCACGCCGAAAACCACTCGCGAACCGATTTCACCGGCTTTGAATCCACCGTTCGGGATCGCGCCAGAATCGATCCGATCCTCGCCCTATCGCGCACCTCGACAGCTCCACGGCCTCGCCACCTCGCCCACGCACGCCTCCGTCTGCAGCCGGAGCCGGAAAGGGGAGAGAACGAGAGAGAACGGGAGAGAGAGGGACAGTCGCGCGAATGAGAAGGAGAGAGAGAAAGAGAAAAGAAAAAGGAAAAGAAATTAGGAAATTTTCCTAATTTCTGAAAATTCCGAAAATGCCCCGAAAATGCACAAATTCAGAAAAATACGCAAAAATAGTCGAAACGACCGGCTCGACGAGTACATCGTCGCTGTAGCATCCACGAGTTCGAGAATTGACAAACAAACTCACCGTAGGGTTCCGTAACTAGTACGTGAGAAAAACCCACACGGCTCGTCAAACTCAACTCGGAAGCCACCAAAGCGAACCGAAACTCAACGAAACCAATCCGAAACAGACCCGAAAGATCCATTAAAGATCCTACGAGACCTGCAAAGGATTCGACAAAGATCTGACAAGAAACCGGGTCATTACATCCTCCCCTTCTTTAAGAAATTTCGCCCTCGAAATTAAGGACTAGCAAAGGAGAAGCAAGGGAGAGCAACCCAACAATACAAGACTCGGAAAACACAGCTCAGAGGGACACCGTCAGGTCACAACTACAGGTACACACTCTAGCTCCCAAGACAGCAAGTCCACAGCACGAGCATGACACCAAAGTGAACACAACTGACACCTCCGAAGCAAGGGCAACGTCGTTTATGTCTCATAGGGCAAGAGACACGACAGCCACAACAATCGAGAACCAACACCGAAAAACACAATAACAACACGGCAAGCAACAGCTCACACAAGGAGACACAGTCCTCCCAGCTGACAGCTCGGCCACATCATCGGCTCTAGTGCCAAAGGCAACAGGGAACACCTGGCACACAGGACACCAACGACGACAACACCACTGGACCACAGACACCATCAAGTCAATCCTCACTCAGATATCACATCTGATAGAGTCGCAAGCTAACTCCAAGGAAAAAGAGTACAGCAAAGCTAACTGACAAGACAATGGTCCAAAGGCAAGGACACAAAATCATAGAGAAACAGCACTTACAAAAACAATCACAACGGCAACACCTGCTGAATTCCGGCTCCGCACAACACACAGGGCCAAGGAACACATCTGCAAGCAGGGTCACATTAAGGCACAAGAACAGCTGAGCACATGACCACTAAAGTCAGGTCACGCATCAAACTGCTCACCAAGAGAAGACCCATAACAACGAGAAACGACAACAATCTCGGGGAACGCAACTCAAGGACTAGCAACACGCCTCAAGAGCACAACACCCCAGAAAGAAAAATGCAGAGAAAAAGGGTACTCAATCAGCAAGGAATGCCGACAAATTCCCCAACACTCGCACAAGCCCATGCCAACACCGAAAAACCAAAAACAATGGCACGGCAACCGACAAAGTCAAGGCACAAAAAGCCAAGACGAAGCCACATCGAGAAGGAAAGGACTTCTCGACAAACGGGTAGCCAACCCACACACTTCAGCTGCACCCTCAACAATGCGCACAGGCAACAAAACAACATCGGAAATCGCATCTCAGCACACACCAGCGTCATCGCAATCAACAAGAACGCAATTCACACGCCACGCGCACCGATCCAACGAATAACCGAACTCAAGGAGCCTAAGTGCAACAAGAGAAGAGCACCAGCTTCAGCACAAAGCACAAGGAAAGCATCAATCTCAGCTTACCTTCACGTCCTAAAACAACAAATGAGCCTTCACAACGTATCGGCCGTTAGACACAGCACGACAACTACGGTGCACAACAGCTCTTAACACCATTACGGAGTCCAAAGCCAAGCAACCGTACAACAAGGAGCAGATCAGGCTCAACACAAAGCTGTCTACGCTTAAGCAGACACAGGAAAAGGCAGCACTAAGACAACAATTCCAAGGCTAACCTCGAAAAAACTTCACCAAGAAGGGACGAGAAGCAACAAGCTCTACAACAACAGCTCACCAGGAAGGGAAAATCCTAGGTTCGCTCGAGCAACTTCTCAATCGAGGCAACACGACAACCGAAACAAGGAAAACAACAATGCATCAGAAGCTAAGCAGACTCAAGCCGGGATAACCAAAGCAACGTAAGAACGTGCATGGCCATCACACCAACGCTAAAAAGTCATAAGCTACCTGAGCAAAATACAGAAAACAGTTCGAACAATGCACAGCAGGTTCATGCCAACCGACAAACACTGCCAAGTGCAACACGATCGAGACCAACTTCAAAACCGAACGAAGCACGTCGTCACATCCAGACGAGAGCAAAAACCATCTCGTACAGTGCCAACCAAGCACGTACAAGACCATACGCGAGAAGCACTGCGATAAACCATCGCAACACCTACGCCAGCAAGAGACTGTACTGGGCCTAAGGACTCTGGAAACTGTATATCTCGGATTCCCATGTACTTCACACAACAACGCTCTGATAGCTCAGAAAAGAAAAACTCCGAACATCTCAGAACACTGCTCTGATACCAGCTGTAACGACCCAGAGTTCAGGATACCGATATACCGATAACAAGAACTGGGGAGGCCACCCAAGAGGCTGATGAGGCCCCTGAAGGGTTAGGAGGGCATGTGTAGAGTACATTGAAGCCACAGAGATATAACAGTAAGCAAGTAAATTTCATTAGATTGGATTGCTAAAGTAGCAGAAATAAAATTACAGCTTCATTAAAATTTTTTTAACAATTAAACACAGAGTCCAGCCCAAAGGAAAGACAACAAGTCTAGCACAGTACAGTCTGACAGAAAGAAATGTACACAGAAGTCGGGAGAAGCCCGACGCAGGTACAGCTGGCAGCTACAACAGCAAGCGAGCACTCCGCCAGGAACAGCAGAGGCAGACGTCGAAACCCACCTGAAAAGCAGCAGGGGTGAGTCTCAACAGAAACTCAGTAGGGGTCACGCGGATCCCCACTGGAAAACGTACAAAGCAAAAGCAACGGAAGCAGCAACAAACGCAGCAAGAACAGCAACGTAGCAAAGCAAGAAAGCTACACTACAAAGCTGTAAAGGAACAGACGGGAAGTAGGAGTAGGGAACACGTAGGAGAGGGTGAGAACCCGCACCAAACAAGCGGCTACCGAACTAACCTCGGCATCCCAAACTACTCAAAACAAAAAGGCAACAGGTGGATGACCCTAAACTCACACAGAAGGGTACATCGGCCTGTCAACCAGCCCAAACAAAGGCGAAGGCGAACGCCGACACCGGGAAACAGACAAAACACGATAGAGAACGTCGTGCACAAAGCCCCACGCACGATCAGAACATCGTGCAGACGACAGAACACTGACCTCGAGCACAGCCACGAACGGGCAACTCGCAAAGGTCACAACGCGCAAGAAAACGCGAAGAGCTACGCGTCACGTGACGGAAGCACCTCCTTAAAAAGCCAGCTGCGTCCACTGACGTCTCATGCTGCACCTCAAGTGTCTCACCTACAGTACTGCTGTAACAACAGCAGAGATGTAGACACCAGCTGAACCAAACAGTAACAGCAAACAAGTAACTAGTCAGGGTCACGCCCGTCGACGTAAGTCCTCAGTCCCTGACCACGTGTGCACACACTGGCTATAGTCTAAGCCAGGTCCTCTAGCTAGTATTCTCCCTCGGCAGGACGCCACCGTTGACTAGGAGCCCGCGGAACTAACTAAAAACCGCTCACCGGGAAAACCCCTCCGCCATCCGCTAGCGGGTCGGCACCTCTAGGCCTTAGGTCACACAAGTGGAGGCTTCACACGACACAGAAGCTCAAAACACAAGTGCCGAAGTACAGACAGGCAACCACGCCCATCTACTCGTACTTCTAAGCACCAAATGGCAGCATCACCACCGCCGACAACTGAGGACAAGCAACTAGACCTCCTATGTAACGATCCTGAGTTGAACGACTCAAAGGCAAGATCGTCACAAACAGCGGGACAAGCCGCCAATCGGTCTAATCCTAGGCCAGAAAAACCACGCTCCGCAGAAAACAACACACGGAGACCTGAGGGAAGCACCAAGAACCCTCAGCACAGCTGGACATGCAAACAGAGGTAGAACAACACCTCGAAACATCCAGAAGCAGCATCTTGGATAGGACAGAACCGCCAAGACACGCACAGACAAGGTCACACGTCAACCACTGGGTCACACCGGGTTGACCGAAACCCAAACAACAAAAGCATACAAGAGTAGGATCAAGGATCCTACCACAAGAAGACTCCTGGCTACCTCACAACGTAGTCTTAACCCTCATAGGACGTCAGGAGACATCCACGGGACAACGGGCAGACCACAAGGACAAGCCAAGACACATAGAATCATCGGACGGAAAACCAAGGCACAAGGGAAGCAACGCACAGGCCCTAGACCGTTATTAGCAAGTGACGGTCTAGCTCAGGGGCGTTATTTCCCAAACGACGGACGGACACAGGCCGTCGCTCACACCACCCTAACAACCTACAAAGCACACAAAAGCCAAGTAACGCACGGGACCAGGGGCGTTACAAGCAAACGACGCACAGGGGCTCCACCGTTACTCCCAACGGCATAGCCACCCAAACCCAAAACGAAGCAACGCGCTAAGCCAGGCGCGTCACTCACGAAACAGCGCGGGAGGGGAGGGCCGTCAGAACCAAACGATGCACGGGGGCCTATCCGTTACTCACAACGGCATAGCCACCCTCAACCCAACACCACAGCAAACGACGGATAGGGGTGAGCGCGTTACTCTCTAACGACGCACAGGGGCTCCACCGTCGCTTCCAACGGGACAGCCACCCAACCTCGTCCACGCAGAATATAACGGCCAGGGGCAGGCACGTTATACTCAAAACAACGGATGGGAACACATCCGTCGGAGGAACCACCTCAACAGGTCAAAGTCAGTCAACGGAAAGTAACGGCCAGGGCAAGGCGCGTTATTTCCATCTAACGCGCTGGGTCAAGCGCGTTAGATCAGCTGACTTAACCCCAAGGAAAAACGATGAAAGCAAAGTAACGGCCAGGCACCGGCGCGTTACACGGGAACGATGCTCCAAGCTAAGGCCGTCGCTTACCCAGAAGCAAAAGGGCTAATAAACCCTCAAACCAAATAACGGTCCATCGTAGGGCCGTCAAAAGCAAGTGACGGTCGCTGGCTAGACCGCTACTTCGGTTACGGCGGGAAAACAGAGGAATGGCCGGATCGGCCCGTTCCACGCCCCATTCACGCCGAAACGCAGGGGATACAAACCCATTCGACAAAATACAACATTCAAGGGCCAAAACGCCCACATGCACGCACAAAAACGCAAGATTCGGGCGATTTTACCAAATCAACCCTAAGTGGGTCACCGAGGTTCCCGGACTTCTACCGGCCTCGAATGAACACCAAATTGCACGAAAACTACGTGGATGGGATTCTAACATCCCTGCGGTCATTTAGAAACTAACTGAACCGCAAACGGTCACCGTTTACCGGCCGACCCTAAAAACCACGAAAATCACGGTTTAGGCAAAACAAGCCCAAACACGCTCGTTTCCTAGCCGAACGCCGTGCAATGGCAGGGAAAACGAAGATGAAGAAGCAAGGATCCGTCACCCTACCTCCACCGAAGAAACCGCGCCCCGAAAGGACTAAACCACGCCGAAAACCACTCGCGAACCGATTTCACCGGCTTTGAATCCACCGTTCGGGATCGCGCCAGAATCGATCCGATCCTCGCCCTATCGCGCACCTCGACAGCTCCACGGCCTCGCCACCTCGCCCACGCACGCCTCCGTCTGCAGCCGGAGCTGGAAAGGGGAGAGAACGAGAGAGAACGGGAGAGAGAGGGACGGTCGCGCGAATGAGAAGGAGAGAGAGAAAGAGAAAAGAAAAAGGAAAAGAAATTAGGAAATTTTCCTAATTTCCGAAAATTCCGAAAATGCGCCGAAAATGCACAAATTCAGAAAAATACGCAAAAATAGTCGAAACGACCGGCTCGACGAGTACATCGTCGCTGCAGCATCCACGGGTTCGAGAATTGACAAACAAACTCACCGTAGGGTTCCGTAACTAGTACGTGAGAAAAACCCACACGGCTCGTCAAACTCAACTCGGAAGCCACCAAAGCGAACCGAAACTCAACGAAACCAATCCGAAACAGACCCGAAAGATCCATTAAAGATCCTACGAGACCTGCAAAGGATTCGACAAAGATCCGACAAGAAATCGGGTCATTACAGATTGTGTATCCACCCTCTCTCGTCCCAGCCCCCAATTTGCTGTTGTCGAATTAGTCTGTGTTGCTTATGTTAGCTGGGAAGTTATTTGTACTTTCATAGAGATGACTCCACCTAGTTTGGAGGTGGAAATTAGTTAATCTATGCATTATCATATAAGAGCACATGTGTGGCCTAGAATATTAAATGGTTAAATTCTAAAAGCATTTCTATACTGCCCAACATGCTCTATATTGTCAATCAAGAGGATTCCCCTGTTTAGCTAATGTAAGGGTTTTTGAATGGTAAGCAAGAAGTTCCCCTATATGTCATGGAATTAGGAGTGCAAATTGGGTCAAATGGATCCCAATCCAACCCCATCAGATTCATTTTATTCTGAATCTCAGATGCAAAGCCTCTTGCATACCTAGGTTTCTGAAATCAGATTTCTACTGATATTGACATTTACAAATTTGGACCCTCTGTCAAACCACCATTTGACTCCCAACAACCTTACATATCCTTTTTCAGCCTCACACAATCATGGCAGACCCTTTTCTGATCCTGCAAACCCAACCTTCACTCCATACATCACTGATCCAAGTACATAGAAGGTATCAATCCAGTTTCTCCAACTACCTGAAAGGAATCCCTACAACTCTGGGCTTCTGCTTTGGGGATCCATCTCTTTTCTGAGGCAATATAGTCTTCTATAGGAGGCCACTGGTGGTGAGCTGTATGGACGAGAAAGGGAGGTGGTAGGGGAGGGAGTGGTTGTTCCTCTCAATTTGGCTGCAATGGTTCTCATGATACTGTGCTGTTTCTGCTGCATCATAAGCCTGATCTCGTGGCAGATGCTCCTGGATGGCCTGGCCAATGTCAAGAAAGAGAGCCACAAGTGCCAAAGTGGGAGCACAGAGAGCAGCAGTGGGAGGTGTTGCTACAGTGGTGGGGGTGGATACAAGGGATACATGTCACCTGAGGTGGCAGTGGTGTGGCAGGGGATCTGGGTGGGGGATGTCTATAGCTTCAGGATCATGCTATAGATGGTTACATTCATGACCAAAGACGTAATTCTTCAGATACCCATCAACTTTTCACTTATCAATCTGGAGCATCGAGAGCACAGGTAGACTTCCCTTCGTCATTTCGTTATAAATTTGTTTATAATATGTGGATCGACAATTGGGCACATAACCTGAGTGGTTTCAGGATTATTTTTCTTTTTCCTCGTTGGCTTATTTTTTGTGATTGTTTATATGTGTTTCTCTTTCCATTTAATCTCCTGTAGGTCCGTATCAACTTTCTACCTATGCAACATTCCACATTAAGGAACAAAAAGTAATTTTTAGCAGGCTTGGATTCAGTCATTTAATTCACCAAATTCATGACACGTTAACCTTTTTATCTAATTATTTCTGAGATTGTCTGCCTGATGCTTAAGGTCTCCTGCAGCCGCTGCGACAAAAGGCTTTGAAAACTTTTCTTGTATAATTACATAGGGCCTTTAGAGTGTCAAACAATGAACCTAGGTTATACCATGGAACTTAAAGTGCTCTGTTCATGCTGCCATTTCCAAAAATATAGTGGCTATTGTGTGAATTTGTCTATTTTGTAAAAACATTTGATTGCATTGGTTGATGAAACTGCAAGGTGTCTGTAAGGCCAGTCTGGTTACCATTCAAGGTAAGATCTCTACAGTCCTTGGGACAGTATTAATTTGTGAGTTCTCTGTTCTTTTGTAGTGTAGGCATATTTTGTATGCACTTCAGCATGGGGCTAGTGAGAACCAAGGAACTATGTTTACTGAGTTGGCTCAAGAGCTTAACAAGCTGAGCTTCATGAATCTCGAGCTTTTGATTCATTTGATAGGAACGCTTGATGGAAAGCTAGCCTGTGCCACCTGGTGACGAAACCAAGCAGAGCTGAGCCAACTATGAGCTATAGGCTGCTCAGTTAATTCACAACTCTATATACATCCATGTTCAAAATTTGTTAGTCTTCACTTTTTGATATTTTTCATGTCTATATGGTTTTCATTGTCTTTCCAAGTGTCATCTAACATTCACATGGCACATTTTTACATCACAGGACATTGTTATCTTTTTCTTTATTCACAAAATATCTCAACCATCTCTTCATGATATATTTGTGTTGTCTTAGAAAGGATAGAGGACAACATCTGACAGCAATATTTTTAATTCCCTTGGAAATTTTCTTTCAATACCTGGTGAAAGTAATATAGTAACAAATATGAAATGGCACAATGAACTCAGCCAGAGGAATCAGAAAATTTCTCATACTACTTGCCATGTTCATTACTTCATTTTCTTTCAAACACTTCCCGGTGTATATTAGATACAAAACACATACTCTAGGCACAAATGTGTGCAGATGTGTGCATAGTGGTTCAGTGATTGCCTCAGTATTGAGCCCCAATTCTGAGTGTCAATAAGTCACACTAGGTCTAATTAGAGACCACTTCCCGAGCACATGCTTTTAAGGTTACATTGTGCCAATGCTACATCACTTCTAAAAGGTGTGGGAAGGGAGAGAGAGGAAGAGAGTGGGAGGACACAGGGATGGGAAGGAACAATGGAGGCTTGGGAAGCTAGAGATATTGGAGAAAACTATCATGCTATTTCGTTGTTGTGAGTGGAGCTCCTTTCATATGAGAAAATTGTTCTGATTGTGGGTATACAAGTTGGGAAAATAGTGTTGTCTAAGAAAACTTGGCAAAGGATTGTGTTATTTGCTATTCTTTTGTCATTGTGATTAAAACACATGCATTAATTGGCATGAAGTTAGTACATTTCACATTGTTGTTATGAGACCAGTCAACATAAGTGGTGTATGTTTTAGCACTCGGCATCTTTATGATTGGGGCATAATCTTTTCTTGGAAACTCAGCGTAAGCCAATTTCCATAACATGAATTTGATTCAACCTTTAGATTATTTTCATTATCTCAAAATTCCTTTGTACCTGCTGCACATAATTTTTATTTTTTGTTCAGTTTGTCATCCCCAATTTGCCAACCAAGTTGTATCATTGTGGTTGAACTTTGTACATGTTTTTTATTTGTGGACATAATTGATTATCATATTGTTTTGAATTAGTTTTGTTCATACTAAGTGCTGATTTTATTTTCTTGCACAAAACATGGTGCCCATTATCCATGGATTATTGTACTCTTTGGACACCTATGATGAGATATCTTCTAATTTTTATTTTATTGCATATTCCAGGTTCAAAAAAATCAATCAAAACTATCAGCATATAGATGCTCGATCAAAGGCTAGGTCTGTACAGAATAAACAGTGAAAGCCATGCAAAGTCTTCTTGGCATATTGGCCTGTTTTGCATCTTTGCTGGTTTACATGGCTGCATTATTATACTGGATTTGTTTAAAGTTCATAATGTCTAACAATCCTCCAAAATATGCTTGCCCAATATGAAGTTGGTATATTTTGTTTCTGTAAGTCTTTTTCTCTGTGGGTGATTTAGTTCGATATGATATTTGTGGTTTTCCATGAGGTTGTGTGATTGATCCTGCCCATAAGCTCTCACCATCCATAACACAAAAAATGGTAAACATTCCATTTGATTCTTGGGTGTAGTTTTCATTTTTACGTCATCTATTGACTCATTGGCTTGTCACAGCCATTTGTTCCACAATACATTGTGAAATCAACAATTAGGACATCAGGTATGCCAATGCCGGCCAGTAGTCGTTGTTGTCATACTTTGATGTGACAATGACCTTTTCCTAGATATCCTGCTTGTCTTATTATAACCCTTAGATGCAAAATGGAATTAGGGTTCATCTACTTTTAGAAAGTCAATAAAACCCTTCTTAAACTCTGGTTTGAAATACATTCATTTCTTAAATTTATTATGACTCCTAGCATTGGTAGTTTGGATCTGGTATTAAAGCAAGATGCCTCCTTTAGTGAGCAGGGCCCCTCTATGCTGATAGCAGCCCTAAAGCGGTAGCAGATGGACTTGCTGTAGGCTGCAAGAGCCTCTTTCTCATCCCTTGCTTCTTTTAAAGTGCTTTCCTTTGAGTGAAGGCAGCATAATATGTTTTGGTCCTGATTTTGTACATTCTGATATAGTGGTTCACATGATATAGTGGTTAGGGGTTCAAGAGGCTGTGATTATATTCATAAACTGCAATTAACATGATATAGTGATTCATTAGCTGAATTATATATGAAAGTGAACATATAACATTTGGCTGTTTTATATACTTGTAGTCCTTTGCACAAATTGTGAACTTAGGCTCAGCTGATGCTGTATCAGTACATGGTTTGATTCTGGTAATGGGTGATGTGTGTATTTGACCATAAAATGCTGAACTAATTGTGGTTATTTATTGGGCATGTTATTTGTTTTTTTGTATGTGTTAACTGATAGGTATGCTTCTCTATGTCAGGGTGGTCAAAGCAACTAGTGGCATGTAGCTTGAATTGCTGTGGTCAAAACAAGTATTACTCTTTTAGGCAATGAAGTCTAAAATTTTTGGCTGCCTAACTAAGTGACTTTTTGAATGACTTTGTAAATGAGATTTATGTATGCAACTACTGACTATCCATTTCCCCTAAAATATTTTTATGCAGACATTGATGAGGGTTGAAAAAGCATTGAAATTAAATAAGCGTAAGGATTGGTACAAGATATTGGGCATCTCAAGGATTGTCTCCATCGCCGAAATTAAACGTGCTTACAAGAAGCTTACTCTGCAATGGCATCCAAACAAGAATGTAGATTGCAATGTATTGGTAGAGAAGAATGCAAGAGTCATGGTCACATGTCAAATTGTCCAGCCAATTGAATTCCCTTACTATTTGTTCACTAACAAGAAAATGTTTGTACCTAATGAGCACCGAAGGGAAACCATTTTTTATATTTTAGTCACAGAGTGAAAAATTGAGCCCTTATGGTCTGAGTTGTATTTCAAAGTCATGGATGTTATGTCTTTTGTAATTGAGATATTTTCATGATTTTATTTTATAATATAGCTCTGTTAATACATTATTTTTATCAATGAGTATCATGTCTTATTTATGTTTTTGTTAAAAGGTAGACAATTGATATACACGTGTGTTGTATAATGGTGGGTGCTTATGTATGCCAATGAATCAAAAAGAATAGGATCTTTGTATTAATTGCATGCTAGGAATGTTGACTTTAATTTTTACATTTTGGATGGTTATTTTGATACAATATTTAGAAACTGGAGCCCCTACACATTAGTCGTTTAGGGCATTTTGGGGAATAAAATGCCCCTAAAATATATTATTTCAAGTGATTATTTTAGGGTGATTTTAAGAAGATTATCCTTAAAATAGGTTATTTGGGGCAATTTGAAGGAGGAATTGCCCTTAAAACATGTTTATTAGAGGCATTTGATCATCAAAATTGCCTCTGTTAGAATATTTAGGGGCAATTTTTTAGTGTCTCTAATGACAAAATTAGGGGCACTTTTCAAAAAGTGCTCCAAAAGCTTTTAGGGACCGAGGCAATAGGGGCACATTTTAAATTGCCCCTAAAACTAATCAAATTACCCCTAAAGGTTTTTAGGGCATTTATCTCTATTTTTTGGGGCAGTTTTGAAATGCCCCTGAAAGTCTATTTTCTTGTAGTGTCTCGGTGTCGTAACGAGGGAGTTCTAACCCTCGTCCCTCTTCCTTTTTATTCTTATCCGTCCTGTTTGATGTCTGTCGCTCCTTCGTGTAGAGGAATCTTTAATCCTTTGCTATCCTCTCCCTTTTGTCCTGTCAAGCAAGGAATACAAAGCTCGTGCTATACGAAGCTCGATGATCAAGATTGTGTCAGGATGCTGGTACTACACTGTGGATATGCAAGGTATCGTTATTTTGTGCAAGAAAAATATTATCATCGCTATTATCTCTCTTACTCCTACACACGCTTATGATGCTATTCCTCAACATGGTTTGAGTGGCTTTAGAAAGTTTACTTAATTTAATCAAAAAGGTTCGCTTCTGCAACTTCCTTAGGTTGGTGTCAGCTCTACGCTGGGAGTCTAGTTTCTTTCCCCGATTATTGAGGGTGACCTTTTAGCATGGGTTTTTCACACACTTCTCGGCAAGCCATAGCCGATTCCTCTGAGATACACCGTTGCTGCTTTGGCCATACTTTAGGTATGCACAAAGGTCTTTTCTTTTCTCTGCTCGGCCGAGTGCAGGGGCAAGAGATGGATGGATGAGATGACCAACCTAGGTGCTCCCTAATACGAGAGAGGTTTCAAATAGGGGCGGTCTTGACCCTCGTAAAAATGAGCTTTCATGATAAATTTGGCCAATAAGGGCTATAAAAAAGAAATTTTATGAATCAAATTATGAAATCAAAGGCATGGCAAGAGTGGCAGTACAGTTCTCCGTGGGACATCATGAGCCCGGTCGCACGCGTGCCTACAAATATGAGTCTCAAAATCAAAGACACAAAGCCCCGTCGCAACAGACTATATCTTTGAGGGGTAGTACCCTGGAAGGAATTCAAGTCTTAATATCTCCCATCCTGCATAAAGCTTGTCTCCTAATTTTTCTTCTACTTCTCCCTCTTAGGCTAGGTTGAATCCCGGGTATGGCCTTAGTAGGGGCACCGTTCTTTAGAGGCGGTTAGTTGTGACAAGCCACCCCCAAATGCACACCCCGCTAAAGGGAAGCCTTTAATGAAAGGGGGAGGAGAGACGATCCCTCACTAGTAGTTCGAGCCCGTCTTGGGTGCTGCAGATTGTTATTTCAAAAAATCCAAAAAACCAGATATTGTCAAAAAAATCCCCAAAAATTAAATATTTCAAAAAAAATCCAAAAATCCAAACAATCAAATATTTCAAAAATCCAAAAAATTAAATATTTTTAAAAATCCCCAAAAAAATCAAAAATTGCAAAAATTGCAAAAATAATTATCTTTCGTTCCCTTCTTCATGTCTTTTTTGTCTATTTATTTTGAGGACAGGTATGACGCATTTGCTAAGTGTGCAGGTTGCAAGTGTTCAAATTTTCCATGCTCTTCATCTTTTTGCTCTGGTTTCTGTTCACATCTTTCGGATCTGTTCTCTCCTTCTTCAATCCACTCTCTCGATCTATTCTGAAGCTCATATCCTTCTCGGCTATTGCCTCGCTTCATCATATCTTCATGAGAGGACTTTGCCTCACGATTATGAACTTGGCGGTTCTGCTTCTTCTGATCTTGGGCTTTGATTGAAGGGCGTATTTGTCATGTCTTTTGTCTCGCCGTGTCCTTGTCACGTATTTATGTGCCTCCGTGTCATCCCACGCATGTTGTTTTGTCCCTTACCGCGTGTTGTTAGTTGTCTTGCATATGTTGTTAGTCATCCCTCTATGTCCCGTGTGTTGTCCCAATCGTGTGGTCATCCCTCATATTCTTATCCCAACTGTGTGTTGTCCCACCGCGTTGTTATCTTGTCCCACAATGTTCATCATGCATACATGTGGTTTGTTCATGCCATTGCATATGTGCTTGTTTGTCTTGTTGTATTATTTTCCATTCGTTTGATCGTTATGTTGTGTTATGGTGTCTTTCGTTCATTTGTTCGTTACGTGATGTTCATGCTTGTATGTCCATTCATGTTGTTGTTGTCTTATGCATGAAAATCATAAAAATCTGAAATTTAAAAATTCAAAAAAATGCCGTTTTGCTTGGCAGGTAAGTCAGGTATGACTCTCTATCACTTCTCATTGTTGCATTACTATATGGTATCTACGTTATTATAGCCTCTCAAGGACTAGCAGGTTACCCGTGTGTTCTGGGATCTGATGTTCCCCTTTAACAAAAACGATGATGATCTAGGAGCATACGGTTAATCGTTGGATAAGCCGCTCATTTGAGCCGGGTGGGAGACGATGGACTCTGTCTCGCATGCCGTGGTTGTAAGAAGACTCTTTGTGGCGCCCCCTTCCCACGATCCCGTATCGTGTCTGGGGACGTCACAACGGATATACGGAATTGTTGTGGGCCGAATATTTGCAAGGCGCTAAAGGCCAAACCATCACATATTCCAAAAGAAACATAACCATACCATTTCCATAAGATAAAACACTCATAATTTACATCGTATACAGAGTACTACATATCTCTATCCAAAAGTCATATTTACATTCATTATTCAAAGGAAAACTAAATTATTTATTCTGCGCGGCGGAATCCAAACTAAACCCGGGATCATCATCCGACCTACCGCCCGTCGGAGTCAAGATGCACACTGGTCAATTTCCTGAAATGGTTAGGCAACGAAAGTGAGTCCAAAGACTCAGTAAGTATTAAAACCAATCACATGCTTATCATATACTAAACTGTGCAAATCCATGATACATAAAGCTAAACACAATTTCACTAGATTGTACATATACTATGAATGCGAAGGAAATATGAAATATAATAGAGCAACGTAATTTTCATATTTATAAGCGAATGCGTATAACAAATCTTATCTGACTTACATATAAGTGGCATAATACATATCTTAGCTAAATCAGAGCTTATACAGATGAACTTATTTTCAGATCATATCAAAGTCATATATCAAATCTGAGCTTCATATTATTTGGCAGCATATATTGGACAGGCATCCCGTCACTAAAAGTAGTAGCAAACACATACCTAGGCATCCGTACGCCGACATAAAGATAAATGGTCTAAACGCTGGAGCCTGTCGGCCTTGATCAACCACGCAGGATCGGGAGTTAATACTCCACCATTCCCCAGATAATTTTCTTATTCTAGGTTCCGGATTTTTCAGAAGTCCGATTGTCCTCGGAAATGTGCCTAATCCTGTAGCGGAAGCTAACTACGGTTTGTCGCCCCACACCTCCTTAAAGTGACACAGTCCATATGCTTAATCAAATTTTTATTCTTATTATGATGCTTATTACATAGTCGTCTCGATACTTAAAACTTGTCATTGAACCTTACAAAATAACTGGATCGTATTTTAATATTATTAACTAAATATATATAACATTCGAAGAGATTAGAGTAGAGAGAGAGTAGAGAGAGAAAGTAGAAAGAGATTAGAGAGAAATTAGAAAGAGATTAGAGAGAGATTAGAGAGAAAAATAATATTTTAACAGAATGGTAACTAAATAAATAACTGATTCTAAGCGTAGATCATCGGGTTAAATAAATCACTAACTTACGCCTGAATAATTACATTTCAAATAAAATCAAATCAAAGAAATATAAATACCAAATAACATGCACTCAGTTTATCATGTGCCTACCTTTAGAATGGACTTCCGAATTTAATTTAGTATTTCACCCGAGCTCCCGTAAAGGTCATTGCGTAGGAATAGATAATTTTTTCCGTCCAAGATACGCAAATAAGGGCGAAATTGTCCAAAGTAAGCTTCAAATCCTCCGTCCAAACTTTTGTCAAATATTTATATTATTCTGATGTATTATCTTCTCCGTTTATTAATAAGAGAATGAGAGTGGGAAGAGAGAAGAGAGAGAAAGTAGAGAGAGAAAATAGAGAGAGAAAGTAAAGAGGGAGTAGAGAGAGAAGTAAAGAGAGATATTTAAAGAGAAAAAGTAGTGAGAGAAAGTAGAGAGAGAAATTAGAGAGAGAAAGTAGAGAGAGAAAATAGAGAGAGAAAGTAAAGAGGGAGTAGAGAAAGAAGTAGAGAGAGATATTTAAAGAGAAAAACTAGAGAGAGAAAGTAGAGAGAGAATTTAGAGAGAGAGTAGATAGAAAAAGAGAAAATAAAGAGATTAGAGAGAGAAAGTAAAGAGAGTGTAGAGAGAGAAAGTAGAGCCAGAAAATAGAGAGAGATAATAAAGAGAGTGTAGAGAGAGAAAATAGAGAGAGAAAGTAAAGAAAGTGTAGAGAGATAAAGTAGAGGGAGAGTAGAGAGAGTGGAGAGAGAATAGATAAGAGAAAATAAAAATAGGAAGAGAGAGAGATGGGAGAGAGAGAGAGAAAGAGAGAGAGAGAGAGTGTGTGTGTGTGTGTGTGTGAGAGAGAGAGAGAGAGAGAGAGAGAGAGAGAGAGAGTGGGGAGGGGAGTGAGAGAAGAGAGAGTTGGAGGGGGAGAGGGGGGTGGATACATGGGAAAGAGAGGGGGAGAGGAGGGCTTTATATAGGGGGGAGGGGAGTGGAGATAAGAGGGAGGGGGAGGTGGTAAGAGGGGGAAGAGGGGAGTGGGGGAGGAGGGAAGTGGGGGAGGTGGGGATTGAGGGAGGGAGCCACGTGGGGGGATGGGGGGTAGAAGATTCTTTAGGATTTTTTTTGTTATTATATATATATTTTTTTAAAAAATCTTTATATAAAAACTTCTAAAGCTCACTCTATCTTATTTTTGACCTATCAAACGTCAAAATTTGAAAAAGTGTTTAACATGAAACTTGTAGATTTTTCAGTTATCTTTTCAACGAGTCCAATATCGACCTATTCTGACATCCCTGTGAGGAGTTACGTATTAATAAATAAGATGTCTATTTAATTTGTATACTAACATCCGTTAAACTCGTATTTTCTATGCAGTTCAAGGCGTTGGGGTTCGATTTAGAGAATCTAGAATCTGTATAGGTTCCAGAAGTAAAGTGTTTAGTTATTTTTAGGTTTCGAACGGATTCGGGTGTTACAAATCTCTCCCCCTTAAATAAATTTCGTCCTCGAAATTTAAAGATTTACGCAATACGTACCGAATAGTTGTGGATATCTCTTCCTCATTTCATCTTCCATCTCCCAAGTAGCTTCTTCTATTGAGGTACTTTTCCACAATACCTTCACCAATGGAATTATCTTCGTTCTCAGCACTTGTTCTTTCCGATCGAGAATGCAAACTGGCTTCTCCTCATATGTAAGATCCGGCTGAATTTTCAATTGTTCATGATCTATAACGTGTGATGAGTCTGGCATGTATTTTCTTAACATGGACACATGGAATACATCATGAACTCCTGACAATGATGGTGGTAAAGCCAGCTGATATACCACCTCTCCAATCCTTCTTAAGATTTCAAATGGTCCAACATACCTTGGACTGAGTTTACCTTTCTTGCCAAATCTCATTACTCCCCTAGTAGGCGAAAGTTTCAGAAATACGTGATCCCCGATAGCAAATTATTGATCTCTCCTTCTTTGATCAGCATAACTTTTCTGCCGACTCTGAGCTGTAAGTAATCTTTTTCTAATCAACTCAACCTTTTTTACATAATCCTGTACAATCTGTGGCCCAATCAATCTCCGCTCACCAACCTCATCCCAACAAACAGGTGACCTACACGGTCTACCATATAATGCTTCATATGGTGTCATTTCTATGCTTGTATGATGGCTATTATTATATGCAAACTCAATTAACAGCAAATGTTCATCCCAACTGCCTTTCCAGTCTAAACTGCATGCCGTCAACATATCTTCTAGGGTTTGAATGGTTCTCTCTGATTGTCCATCTGTTTGAGGGTGAAAAGCTGAGCTAAATTTTAATTGTGTACCCAGTGCGTTCTGTAAACTCCTCCAAAAGTTTGCTGTAAACCTTGCATCCCTATCTGAAATAATAGATACAGGCACACCATGAAGTCTTACAATTTCTCTGAAATATAAATGGGCTAAATCCTCTAACGATTGTGTCTTTGTGATTGCCAAAAAATAAGCTTACTTAGTAAGTCTGTCAACAATTACCCAAATAGAATCATATTTTCTCCTAGTCATTGGTAACCCCATCACAAAATCCATAGTGATATGTTCCCATTTCCACTGTGAAATTTCCATCAATTGTAATGGTCCCGCTGGCCTTTGATGCTCCGCCTTTACTTGTTGACAAGTAAGACATTTGCTGACAAAGTCTGCTATATCTTTCTTCATGCCAATCCACCAAAACTGTTTTTTCATGTTTTTGTACATTTTTGTACTGCCTGGATGAATAGAATATTGTGATTTATGAGTCTCAGTTAATAGGTCTTTCTTTATTTCTTCATTCCGAGGTACGCATAATCTTCCCTGAAATCTGATTGCCCTGTCGACACTTTGAGTAAATCTTGGTGTGCCAATCAATCCCTGCAACTGCTGATCATTTAGTTGTGCTTGCACAATTCGCTCAACCATTACAGACTGAATAGTTAGTTGGGCCAAAAATAAATTCTTCCCTTTGCATACTAGAGAATACTCCACTACATCAGTTGTCATTCTCCAAGTTTGGTGCAACTGGATTGCCATTAGCCTCTTCCTGCTGAGTGCATCTGCTACCACATTTGCTTTTCCTGGGTGGTAATTCAAGGTGAAATCATAATCCTTCAAAAATTCGATCCACCTTCTCTGTCTTAAATTTAATTCTTTCTGAGAGAAAATATATCTTAAACTCTGATGGTCTGTAAATACTTCAAACTGCTCACCATACAAATAATGGCGCCAAATCTTCAGAGTATGTACCACCGCTGCCAACTCCAAATCACGTGTTGGATAATTCATCTCATAGGTCTTTAATTGTCTGGATGCATAAGATACTACTTTGCCATTCTGCATCAGGACACATCCTAGTCCTTTTCTAGAGGCATCTGTATATATCACAAATCATCCTGACCCACAAGGTAAAGTAAGCACTGGGGCTGTAGTTAACCTTATTTTTAATTCTTGAAAACTCATTTCACATTTATCTGACCATTCAAAAGGAACTCCTTTCCTAGTCAATTTGGTCATAGGAGCTGCAATAGAAGAAAAACCTTCAATAAACCTGCGATAGTAACCCGTAAGACCTAAAAAGCTCCTAATCTCACTGACATTCTTCGGCCTTTCCCAATGCAAAACTGCCTCAACCTTAGCTAGATCAACAGACACTCCATCACCAGAAATGATATGCCATAAGAATTGAACCTTATCCAACCAGAATTCACATTTACTGAATTTCGCATATAGTTGATGTTTCTTTAAAGTTTCCAACACAATTCTCAAATGTTATTGGTGAGTTTCAATAGTAGGAGAATAGATCAACACATCATCAATAAACACCACTACAAATGTATCCAGATATTGTTGAAAAACTATGTTCATCAAATCCATAAATGTTGCTGGTGCATTAGTTAACCCAAATGGCATAACCAAAAATTCATAATGTCCATATCGTGTTCTGAAAGCAGTTTTTGAGATATCTTCTTCTCTTATCCTTAGTTGATGGTATCCAGATCTGAGATCAATCTTTGAAAATACTGTGGCAATTCGTAGCTGATCAAATAAATCATCAATCCTTGACAAAGGGTACTTATTCTTAATGGTCACTTGATTCAACTTTCTATAGTCAATGCATAGTCTAAACGACCCATCTTTCTTTCTAACAAACAGAACAGGTGCGCCCCAAGGGGATACACTTGGTCGAATAAACCCCTTATCTAGCAATTCTTACAATTGTTTCTTCAATTCTATCAATTCGGCTGGTGCCATTTTGTAGGGAGAGATGGAAATGGGTAAAGTATCCGGTGAGAGTTCAATAGTGAACTCCACCTCTCGGTGTGGTGGCAAACCCAAAAGTTCATCAGGAAACACATCTAGAAATTCCCTGACAACATCAATATCTGAGGTGGTTTTCTTATTTTCATTAGAAGGAATAGCCACTATGCTAGCCAAATAACCTTGACATCCACTTCTAAGCAATTTCAAAGCTTTAAGTGCTGAAACTAGTGTTTTACTAGAACGGTGCCTTGGACATTGATAGTGAAATGTCTGCTCCCCAGGTTTTTGAAAAATTACTTTCTTTCCATGACAATCTAGAAGGGAAAAATTTATATCTAACCAATCCATTCCCAAGATGACATCAAAATCAGTCATTTCCAGCAGATACACACATACTGGCATAATCCTCCCCTGAATCACCACATCAATACTAGGAATAGCAGAAGTCGTTCTAGCTATCTCCCCAGTTGGTGTGTTAATGGACATCTCATCAGTGTTCATAATTTGTTTATCTTTCAATAATTCAGTAAATCTCAGAGAAATAAAGGAATGTGTAGCACCCGGATCAAATAAAACTTTTGCATGCATATCATCGATAAGAAGAATACCTTCAGCTACTGCATTGGCATCTCGGGTGTCTTCCCTTGTTAGTGCATATACTCTGGCTTGAACTCTCCGCTGCTGTTGTGGTTGCTGATCTTGTCTTGGCTTTGTGGGACAATCCCTTATCATATGCCCTGTCTGACCACATGAAAAACATTTACCTGCAGCCCGCCAACATTCATTACCTCTATGCTGCATCCCGCACTGTTGACAAGCTGGCATATTATCTCTCCTAACTGGTTGAACTCTCTCTGGAAAAGTCATCTTTGGCTTCTTATCTTTCCTCACAATTGAACCAAGATTACCCCTTTTTGTATTATCCCTTTGTCTTTCCACTAAGAATTCCTCATATTCAGTTTCTGCAATAAAAGCAGTCCTCAAAGCTGCTGCCATAGTCTGAGGCTCAAGGATTGCAACTCTACTTCTAATGTTACTTCTCAAACCTCTAACAAATTTCTTCACCCTTCTAAGCTCATCTGAACAAATATGAGGGGCATACTTTTCCAATTCAGTAAATTTTACTTCATAATCGGCAACTGACATACCTCCTTGAGTCAGATTTAAAAATTCAACTTCTTTCCTGTCCTTCACATGCTGAGGGAGAAATTTTGCATGGAAGACATCAAGAAATTCATTCCAGCTAATCTCAATCTCTCTATCTTTAAAAGTGGTTCTAAGTGCAGACCTCCACCACTCGTCCGCACGGTCCTTCAACATAAATGTAACTAATATCACCTTATCATGCTCTGCACATCTAATGGCCGTAAAAATCTTCTCAATTTCTCTCACCCAGTTTTCCACAATCTCCGGGTGACTCTCCCCCTTAAAAGAAGGAGGACTCATATGTCTGAATTTCTCCATCAGGGTAGCGCCTGCTGCCCTATTCGGTTGTTCTTGCACACGGTTTTGTATTTAGGCTTGCATCATTGCATGAGTTTGGCCTGTAATTGCATAGTCTGCACTAACCCTTGAAAAGCTTGTGTGAACCCTCCTAAATCTGGCACACCCTGAATAGGTAACGCACCTTGCCCACCGGGAGCAAGCTCGCCATGAATTGTTTCCCCGACAACTCCTTGTGATGTTCCATTTGAGGGCACAGACTCCTCGGGAGAAGTATTAACCTCAACCCTATCACTCTCTGCCATCTCCTCGAGGGAGAACTAATCTGAATTAATATGATTCTAGGTTTGATATCAAATTCTAAAATAAATTCCTACGATCTTGTGGTATGATATATAAATTCAGATGGCTGCAAATAATTTCAAGCCTCACAACCTTACTCTGATACCACTCTCTATGGCGCCCCCTTCCCGCGATCCCGTATCGTGTCCGGGGACGTCACAGCGGATGTACGGAATTATTGTTAGCCGAATATTTGCAAGGCGCTAAAGGCCAAATCATTACATATTCCAAAAGAAACATAACCATACCATTTCCATAAGATAAAAAACTCATAATTTACATCGTATACAGAGTACTACATATCTCTATCCAAAAGTCATATTTACATTCATTATTCAAAGGAAAACTAAATCTATTTATTCTGCGCGGCGGAATCCAAACTAAACCCGGGATCATCCTCCGACCTACCGCCCGTCGGAGTCAAGACGCACACTGGTCAATTTCCTGAAATGGTTAGGCAACGAAAGTGAGTCCAAAGACTCAGTAGGCATTAAAACCAATCACATGCTTATCATATACTAAACTGTGCAAATCCATGATACATAAAGCTAAGCACAATTTCACTGGATTGTATATATACTATGAATGCAAAGGAAATATGAAATATAATAGAGCAACATAATTTTCATATTTATAAGTGAATGCGTATAACAAATCTTATCTGACTTACATATAAGTGGCATAATACATATCTTAGCTAAATCAGAGCTTATACAGATGAACTTATTTTCAGATCATATCAAAGTCATATATCAAATCTGAGCTTCATATTATTTGGCAGCATATATTGGACAGGCATCCCGTCACTAAAAGCAGTAGCAAACACATACCTAGGCATCCGTACGTTGACATAAAGATAAATGGTCTAAACGCTGGAGTCTGTCGGCCTTGATCAACCACGCAAGATCGGGAGTTAATACTCCACCATTCCCCAGATAATTTTCTTATTCTGGGTTCCGGATTTTTCAGAAGTCCGATTGTCCTCGGAAATGGGCCTAATCCCGTAGCGGAAGCTAACTACGGTTTGTCGCCCCACACCTCCTTAAAGTGACACAGTCCATATGCTTAATCAAATTTTTATTCTTATTATGATGCTTATTACATAGTCGTCTCGATACTTAAAACTTGTCATTGAACCTTACAAAATAACTGGATCGTATTTTAATATTACTAACTAAATATATATAACATTCGAAGAGATTAGAGTAGAGAGAGAGTAGAAAGAGAAAGTAGAGAGAGATTAGAGAGAAATTAGAAAGAGATTAGAGAGAAAAATAATATTTTAAGAGAATAGTAACTAAATAAATAACTGATTCTAAGCGTAGATCATCGGGTTAAATAAATCACTAACTTACGCCTGAATAATTACATTTTAAATAAAATTAAATTAAAGAAATATAAATACCAAATAACATGCACTCAGTTTATCATGTGTCTACCTTTAGAATGGACTTCCGAATTGACTTTAGTATTTCACCCGAGCTCCCGTTAAGGTCATTGCGTAGGAATAGATAATTTTTTCCGTCCAAGATACGCAAATAAGGGCGAAATTGTCCAAAGTAAGCTTCAAATCCTCTGTCCAAACTTTTGTCAAATATTTATATTATTCTGATGTATTATCTTCTCCGTTTATTAATAAGAGAATGAGAGTGGTAAGAGAGAAGAGAGAGAAAGTAGAGAGAGAAAGTAGAGAGAGAAAGTAGAGAGAGAAAGTAAAGAGGGAGTAGAGAGAGAAGTAGAGAGAGATATTTAAAGAGAAAAACTAGAGAGAGAAAGTAGAGAGAGAAATTAGAGAGAGAAAGTAGAGAGAGAAAATAGAGAGAGAAAGTAAAGAGAGAGTAGAGAAATAAGTAGAGAGAGATATTTAAAGAGAAAAACTAGAGAGAGAAAGTAGAGAGAGAATTTAGAGAGAGAAAGTATGTAGAATAGAGAGAGAAAGTAGATAGAAAAAGAGAAAATAAAGAGATTAGAGAGGGAAAGTAAAGAGAGTGTAGAGAGAGAAAGTAGAGCGAAAAATAGAGAGATAATAAAGAGAGTGTAGAGAGAGAAAATAGAGAGAGAAAGTAAAGAAAGCGTAGAGAGATAAAATAGAGGGAGAGTAGTGAGAGAATAGAAAAGAGAAAATAAAAATAAGAAGAGAGAGAGATGGGAGAGAGAGAGAGAGAGAGAGAGAGAGAGAGAGAGAGAGAGAGAGAGAGTGTGAGAGAGAGAGAGAGAGAGAGAGAGTGGGGAGGGGAGTGAGAGAAGAGAAAGAGTTGGAGGGGGAGAGGGGGGTGGATACATGGGAAAGAGAGGGGGAGAGGAGGGCTTTATATAGGGGGGAGGGGAGAGGAGATAAGAGGTAGGGGGAGGTGGTAAGAGGGGGAAGAGGGGAGTGGGGGAGGAGGGAAGTGGGGGAGGTGGGGAGTGAGGGTGGGAGCCACGTGGGGGGATGGGGGGTAGAAGATTCTTTAGGATTTTTTTTTGTTAATATATATATATATTTAAAAAAATCTTTATATAAAAACTTCTAAAGCTCACTCTATCTTATTTTTGACCTATCAAACGTCAAAATTTGAAAAAGTGTTCAACATACAACTTGTAGATTTTTCAGTTATCTTTCCAACAATTCTAATGTTGACCTATTCTGACATCCATATGAGGAGTTACGTATTAATAAAAAAGATGTCTATTTAATTTGTATACTAACATCCGTTAAACCCGTATTTTCTATACAGTTCAAGACGTTGGGGTTCGATTTAGAGAATCTAGAATCTGTATAGGTTCCAGAAGTAAAGTGCTTAGTTATTTTTAGGTTTCGAACGGATTCGGGTGTTACACTCTTGACCCCGTTTTGCTTGGTCTAGCAATAGTATCATTGAGCACATTCTATTTTATTCTTTCTTTACATTCGTTTTGATGATTTCTTTATTTTAACCCAGCATGCATCATGTCATTTTGAGCATTCACGTCTCAAAATTCTCTCAAAGTTTCTCCTCAGCAATGGTTAGTTGCGCTTCAGCTCTCTTAGATAAGAGATCTTCTTTCCACTCTGAATTTGAACAATTTCTCTGATTTGCCCGCTTGGTCTGGTTGGCCAGTGTGATTCCTGTCTGGATTTTATCTCAGTTTTACTTTCTCGTTTTCCAGCTTTTCAACTGTGTCTCTTTCCGATCCCCGCATTGTCTGTGGATTGTGTCCCCAATGAGGTTGGTCGTGTTTCCTTTCTTTCCTTATATTAGTTCTCCAGACATGTCTCATCTGCGTCAGTCATTCCTTGTGATTAGTTCGACATTTTTGGGAGAATTCCTGTCCCATGTTGGTTGTGACGGGTGTCTTTTACCTTGATGCTCGCTTTTCAGTTCTCTCCGCTTCATCTCTGCTACGTCGCTATCGTTTTCACTCCATCTCCTTTCCGTTAAGCCTCCGCGTCACCTTCACTCGCTCCCTTGCAAAGCGGACATCAAGGAGGGGCATCTGTTGACACCCGTTTTAGCCTGCAAGTTGAGTAATTTCTCTTATTCATCATTTTTGATGTCCCGAATTACCCATTATTTTGGAGCCTTTCTTGGATGGATTTCAAGCCCATTTCATTGTTCCATAGCCTTTAGACTTTGGAGATCATAATTTCTTAGAGCCCTGGAGCTTATCTTATCAACTTCCAGCCTTCCAAGTCGACTTACGGCCCATTTAGGTCGACTTCCATCAAGCATTCGGCCCCTTTCACTGCATAGTCCTGAACGCGGCCCTTTTTTATCCCCTTATGTTCCTCTATTCATTAAGTGCCCTTCACCAAAGCTGTTCATTTTTCAAAGCTATACAATTTCTTCTCCTACGCCATTGGCCAGTTCTTCACCGATTTCAATTTATTTGCATTTTTCCGGCCTGCTATGCTGTTCACCAGCATCCCAACATTTTTTCTATCTATTCTCTCTATATTTTCTCCATCTTTCAGTCATTTTCTTATCTTACTTTCTTCATGAAACTTGTTCCCTTTTTTGTTATCTACAATTTCTTCTTCTACCACTTTCGCTAGTTCTGTACCGTTTTAGAGATATGCTCTGATTTCCAAAGTCGCATGAAGTATATCTAGAAATTTTTCTTCCATCAGCCTAGCGGTCCTGGGAAGACCGCTAGGTCATAAAAAATGGTCATCACTAGACCGTTAGGTGCCAAACTTGTTCGAAATCATCCCGTTTTACCTCTGGAGCCTTGGGGTCCTCCCCTAGACCGTTTGGCATCCCCTTGCGGTCCTTCCATGACCATTTTCATCAAGAAACGACCCTGCGATAGACCATTTTTAGAACAGAGTCCGGATGTTCCCGAACTTTGATTTCTTCGCCACTGGGCTCTTTGGACTCCTTGTTGACACCACTTTCGAGGGAGATAAGTCTCCCCCTTGGTTTCCTTTGACTTGGGAGTCTTACCCTTGATATTATCTCAAAATTTGTCAATCTAAATCCTCGAAAGTGGGTCGTTATCTCCTAAACTCGAACTAGGGTTTTCTACACTCTGTATAAACTGCCCAGTTCGCAGTTGCGAAGGGGGGCTCTTTCTAGACGTAGGGCGAAGCCATACTGCATCTCCAACTCATAACTTTGACCCCATCTTGAAGAGGGAAGTATTAGCTTTCCATTCCATCTTTCTGGGCTTGATTTCGTTATCGATTCTGTTAGTTCTATCTTCCTCAATTTCACAAATCATCACAATTTTCTGCTACACATGCACTTTTCTCCATATTGCATCGCATATTTCCGCAGTTATACTACGTGATTCCTCCTCATATTTATTTCTATATCATCACAATATACACACCTATCTTTTGCACCCTTCCACAGGGGTTAAAAACCTCCCCCTGGTGCGTTCTCCCTCAATTTCTACCCTTATTTTATCACTGTGGGATTGATACTACACATGCATGTTCTAATGGATTTTTATCTTTGTGTTGATCTTTGTCTTGCAGGAGAGTATGATTGGACAAGAGGCCCTCTTCCTCTAGCCGGCTGGAAGGAGAGGAGGTTGAATCCACGAAGTTTCCGCACCCGTTCCTTAAGCGCGATCAACTCTTCATCATTTTCCAAGGTACACGGCGCCATCCCTTCATCTTTTCATCTCTTGGCGTTGTTGCAACCTTGGTGGCGATCACTGTTTACTTCTATATCTCCATCGCCCTTTTCTTTGCTCATATTGTTGCATGTTCATGCACATATTAGTTTAGGGGTGGGGGTAGAACATAAACATCAACAAGTATGGCATACAAAAGCAACAGTTATTGAAGACTCGCGCTATCTATCCACCATGACAGTTGATGAACTCATAGGGTCTCTAATGACGTATGAGTTAAATCTCAAAAGGAAGGAAGAAGAAGTCAAGAAGAAGAAACCAGTTGCATTAAAGGCAAGCCCTGGTGATCTAGAATCTTCAAACGATAGTGAGTCTTCTAGCACAGAAGAAGAGACTGGTGAGTTTGCCATGCTTACTAGAAAATTTGGAAAGTTCCTAAGAAGAGAAGGTAAGGGCCTGAATAAAAGAAGGCCACAGGTATGTAGAACTTCCAAGTTTAAATCAAAATTTGATTAAAAAGTCTGACAAAATTGTTTGTTATAATTGCAGGAAGCCTGGACATGTCAATTCTGAATGTCCAGAAGCAATTAAGAAAACAAACTCCAATTGGAAGGGAAAAAGACTCAAGGCCATGATTAACACTTGGAGTGTTGAAGAAGAAGAGGAAGAGGAAGAGGAAGAGGAAGAAACATCTGCTGAAGAAAGTCATGGGAAGATCTGTCTCATGGCAGAAGGAAGCCATGAGGGTGATGAGGTAACCTCTCCTTTTGAATACTTTACTATGAGTAATTGGGAAGAAGCATATTCAGAATTGCTAGATAAATGTGATGATTTTAGAAAAGAAAATAAATCCCTGAAGAAAAAGATAAACAACTTTGTGCATGACACCTCACTGAAAGATAAAAATGCTTCCCTCAAAACAGAAATTTCAGATCTAAGAAGGTTGGTGGATGAGTTAGGAAACAACAGATCAAATTCAAAAATTGTGAAGGAAGAAAATATTTTTTTGAAAAACACAATTGATGAACTAAGAACAAGAATGTAGAAGTATGAAGATGAGTGTAAATTGGCGTGTGAAAAGTATGAAGCTATAAAAGGAGCCAATGAAGAATTACAAAAAGAACTTGAAAAGTTGAGAAAAGAAAATTAAGATAAACATATCTTTTTAGAAAAATTTGTTAGTGGCAGAGATAACCTAGATGCCCTTCTAAGAACTAAAATGAACTTCAACAAAGAAGGTCTAGGCTTTCAACCCACTAAGAAGAAAGAAATTGGCCTAAAAACAGTCACATTTGTCATTGACTCATCTTCTAAGGCTTCAACCTCTCAATCTAACTCAACTGAAAATCCACCTGACACCTTCCAACAAGAGTGCAATCCTAAAAGTCCAGAAAATCAAAGGGCCAAGGGCAAAGAGAAGATTGACTACTCTCCTGTTCAAAAATAATACAAACCACCCAGTAAGTCAACCCACAGACCACCTACAAGTAGCCCAAAGTAAGACATACCCTGGACTGATCGACACAACTTCAGTAGTAAGTCGACACAAAGGCCAACCAGAAACCCTGCATGGACTAGACATTCATGGTGGGAAGGCCGCATCTATCCTAGCAGGTCCTTTTAGTTCCCTCAACAGACCTATCCTTTTCAGTCCTATACTTGGAAAGCTCAGTCTCATCTTTCTATGGAGTTCACCCATCAAAATCCTCCTTGGACCCAACAATGGAAAACAAAATAGCCAGTAAGACAATGGGTTCATACCCCCACAAATCCCATGAAGGCAAGATATCCTACAACCAACAAAGTGGGTAATCTGAAAAATAACTTTAAGGAAAATAACAAACCCACACATAGAACCCAATTCTGGTTACCCAAAGAACTGATATCTTGTTTAACAGAATTGAAAGGCAGGTGGGGACCCAAATGCGCCTGGGTTCCAAAATTCTTGGTTTGATCTTTTTTACAGCAATGCTTTGCAGCCATTCACAACAGGTGGGTATCTTGATAGTGGCTGCTCAAGACATATGACTGGGGATAGAGCCAAATTTTGCTTGCTGGTTGAAAAATAGGTTGGACATGTCACATTAGGAAGAAATAACAAAGGGAAAATACTTGGAACAAGTAAGATAGGTAAGTACTCATCCAACTCAATAGAGAATGTTCTACTTGTTGAAGGCCTAGAATACAACCTCTTAAGCATGGGTCAGTTGTGTGATAAAGGGCATAAGGTAACTTTTGACTCTCAAATATGTAGAATCATGGAGCCTAATTCTGAAACAATAAAATTTACTGGCAAGAGGGTAAACAATGTGTACATGGTAGACTTGGATGATGTTGCACACAACAACCTATGCCTAACTGCAAAAAAGGATGATCTGGTGTCACTATGGCATCGTAGACTAGGTCATGCTAGTTATAATGTTATGCACAAACTAGTTAAGCACAACATGGTAAGAGGACTGCCTGAAATCTCATTCAAACACAACACTAAAGTCTGTGCTGCATGCTCCCAAGGTAAACAAACTAGAAAATCTTTTAAGAGTAGAATAGAATATCAATCAACCAAACCACTAGAACTGGTTCATATGGACCTATTTGGACCTACTCAAACTGCTACTCTAAGTGGGAAGATATATGGTTATATTTTAGTGGATGATTTTTCTAAATTCACTTGGGTATTCTTTCTATCTCATAAAAGTGATGCATTTATGGAGTTTCAGGCTTTCTTCAAAAGAATAAAGCAGGATGGTAAGTTTCAACTCTGCACTATCTTGTCAGACCATGGTGGAGAGTTTGAAAATTCTGACTTTGATGACTTTTGCAGCAATCAAGAGATAAACCATAGGTTCTCAGCTCCAAGAACCCCTGAGCAAAATGGAGTGGTTGAAAGAAGGAATACGACAATACAACATGTTAAATTATAAACCACGCCATGGTAAGACCTTCTAGTAACCAAACTCCATATGAGCTATACAAAGGTAAGAAACCATCCCTTGCTCATTTCAAGGTCTTTGGAGCAAAATGTTTCATACATAATAATGACGAAAAGGTCTTGGATAAATTTGAACCGAAGAGTGATACAAGTATCTTTCTTGGTTATTCTGACCGCTCTAGGGCATATCGAGTCTTTTACATTAAAGACCAAACTGTGGAAGAGTCTCCACATATCTCTTTTGATGAAACAAATTCTGAAACTGACAAAGGAATGCCTTGCAGAAAACCATATGATGAGGAATTCCTAGATTCAAAGGAGGAGCAAGAACAACAAAATGAGGAAGAAGAGCCAACCAGGGACATAGGTGAGTCAAGTAATCAAAGGAAAAACTCTAGAAATGAAGGTGACGATGCTTCAAACATCAAAGCTATCAAAGATCATCAATTAGATAACATAATTGGCAGCATGCATGATCCCCCTAGAATAAGGTCACAACTTAGAATTTCTGAAGAAGTAGATCATCTAGCCTTTGTCTATCAAATTGAACTAAAAAATATTGATGAAGCTCTAAAAGATGAAAATTGGATTAATGCCATGCATGAAGAGCTAAATCAATTTGAAAGAAACAAAGTGTGAAATCTAGTTCTCAGACCCACAACCCAATCTGTCATAGGCGCAAGGTGGGTTTTCAGAAATAAACTGAGTGAAGAAGGTAAAATTGTGAGAAACTAAGTTAGAATAGTAGCCAAGGGGTATAATCAAGAATTTGGTATTGACTTTGAAGAGTCTTTTTCCCCTGTTGCTAGGCTAGAGGCCATCAGGATTCTATTTGCATGTTCCCATGGTATAACACTTCAACAGATGGATGTGAAGAGTGCTTTCCTCAATGGTCTAATCAAGGAGGAACTGTATGTTGAACAACCTCCTGGCTTTGAATCTTCAGAACTCCCTGACCATGCCTTTAAGCTAGACAAGGCTCTTTATGGCTTAAAGCAGGCTCCTCGTGTGTGGTATGATAGGTTAAGCACTTTCCTCACAGGTAAAAGTTTTTCACGAGATAAGGTTGACCCAACCTTATTTTCAAAAGTGGAGAAAGATGACATTCTCATTACACAAGTATATGTTAATGATATAGTATTTGGTTCTACCAAATCTAACATGTGTAGAGAATTTGCTAAATTAATGACAAGTGAGTTTGAGATGAGCCTAATGGGTGAACTACAATTTTTCTTAGGATTGCAGGTTAATCAAACTCCAGATGGGTGCTTTATAAGCCAGACAAAGTACATTAAGGAGCTACTAAAGAAGTACAAAATGGAGAATGTGAAAACAATAGCAACTCCAATGGGCACCAATGCAAGCTTAGATGCAGATGAGAAAGGTAAAATGGTAGATTCAAAGACCTTTTAAGGTATGATCGGATCCTTGCTTTACCTTACTTCATCTAGACCAGACATACAATTAAGTGTGTGCGTATGTGCTACATTTCAAGCAAATCCTAGGGAGTCACACATGAGTGCAGTAAAGTAAATTTTCAGATATCTTGCTGGTACTCATGATGTGGGACTATGGTTCCCTGCATCTTGTGAATTCAATCTTGTCTCTTATTCTGATGCAGACTATGCTGGATGTAAATTGGATAGGAAAAGCACCAGTGGCTATTGTCAATTTTTGGGTGGTTGTTTGATTTTTTGGGCATCCAAGAAATAACATTCGGTTGTTCTCTCTACTGCAGAGGCAGAATATGTTACTGCAGAGAGCTATGACACCCAGGTGTTGTGGATTAAACACCAACTCCAAGACTATAAAGTGGATCTTAGATGTGCCCCAATTTTGTGTGATAACACTAGTGCTATCAGTTTGACCAAAAATCCAATCCAGCACTCTAGAACCAAGCATATTGAAATTAGGCATCACTTTCTTACATATGAAGTCTTTAAAAAGCACTTTGACTTTCACTTCATTGAAACTGAAAAATAGGTTGCTGACATCTTTACCAAGTCTCTCTGTAATGAAAGATTCACTTCACTTAGAAGAGAGCTTGGTTTGTCTAGGCTGCATGAAAAATCTGAGTAACTGGATCTGCATTTCTTTTATGTGTATGTCAATGTTCTGGTCTTGGCATAGCTTACTTGCAGTATCATCATATTCATGTGTCCCTTGTATTGACTAAATGGTATATAAAATGGTGACTTGTGGAAGGACATGCTTCATCTGTCTGGAAGCAATCACTATGCGTGAGTACATATCTCCGTCAGGTACCATAAGTCATTCCAGCATCTCAATCTATGAGCCACAGTCACTGAGTATTGCATTTGTCATGATGTGTCTTGTTAGCATCATAAATCATGCATATACTGAGGGGGAGTTTATGAAGGTGTCTTTTTCATGCTAGAACTATCCTTAGTAATCATTTGTCACATCAAACTTCTTTGTTACCTTATCCTAAGATTAACTGATCTGCATTGATTCAGGGGGAGTCAAAATACTCATTTTCTATCTAAAAGACCATATGTTTTCTTGAAATGTCCCCTATGAGAATTCATGGTTTAAGGAATATAATCATTCAACTCTGGGATTAAGGAACTTAAAGAGAAAGAGTTTTGCTTATGGAACAGCCTTAAAATAACTTGATGAGTTATACTTATGCTCTTTTCGAACAATTTGAAAGTGAGAGTAAAGAGGCTATTCTGAGTGAAAATTTTAATTACAGTAGTGTTTTTAAACAATGCTTATATAAAAGACAAAGAAAAATGTCCACCCTGTGAAATAAAATATCAATGCTGAGCAATGGCTATGAGCGCTGAGAAACCATACCCCATCGCCCTGAAGCGATGAAGACTGTGTCATGAAGCATTCTAGCTAACTCCGCTAGCAAATTGAAAGAAAAATTAATATGGGCAGAGCAATGCACTTGCTGAGAAACTACATTCCTTCACCAAGGAAGGGATGGATCATGTATGTCATGAAGTAGAGAGTAATCTCTGTAGAAAGAGGATGATGAGTCATGTTGAGTAACCGGGGATTCTGGTATTGAAGAAATATGTCTACTCATGTCAAAAGGCAGACTACATCTGAATGCTCCAACTAAAAAAAAAAGGGACCTACCTCATTGTCTATTGTTAGAAGTTGATTAATCTCACTGCTTATTAAAATTTTTCTTAGAAGTGCCTTTTGAAATTGTGTAGTAAGTTTGAAAGAAGTTGGCTGAATATTCACTTAAAGAGTTGTTTTAATTCTCTTCTATTTACAAAATTCAATCTTTTTCAGCTTTTCCTCTCTTCTTGGATACCAATGATAAATCCTGAGCCACTGATATTTTTTTTGGGAGACTTTCTTTTTAATTAGAGTCTTTACATGGAACATGAGCTCTTCATTTTAAAGTCCCTAAATTATTGTGTTAGTTAATCCTTCCCGGGTAATATTTTGATGATGTCAAAGGAGGAGAGAGTGAGTCATAATAAGAGTGGTTCATGAGAGAGAGATTCATGGGAGAGTCATGCATCATTGCATTAGTGTGGCGGTGTGTCATGTGCGCTGCTGCATTAGTGTGGCAGTGTGTGCATTTGTTGCATTAGTTGCATCTGCATCATCTGCACTGCATTGTGTGGTTCTGATGATTGAGTTTTGAATGGAATGAAGCTTTCTGTTAAATATTTTTTGTTTGTGGAAACCTCTGGTTGATGAAAAGATTTGATGCTACTTAAAGCAAATGACTCATAGTTGCCATCATCAAAAAGGGGGAGAATGTTGTGTCCCTAGTTTTGATGGTGACTAACTATGAATCATTGTGATTAAGATCTCTTATTTTATTTAACCACTAGTTGCATAATTCGTCTAACAATGTGCCTTTCATGTGTCTAATAAGTAATGGAAGCTTTGATGCTCCACTTCAGTTCAGTTCACTTTGCTGCCAGATACAAGACTGTGTTCACGTAGCCATCTTCTTGCACCAACGCAACCAGGCTGTCGCACGTTCAAGCCATGAAGCAATGTCAATGCTTTTAGAATGCAAAGTCAACGCTACAATAGCTCAAGCCCAAAAGAATCAATTTTCAGGTCAGTGGACAGCATCAGAAAAGAATAAGAACACATCTGAAGAAGAGGAGTCGACTTCAGTCGCTCTTGGAGCTGACTCTGCTTCAGCCTGCAAGGCAGAAAAACCCAAACCAAGGCCGACGACTTATACTGCAGTAAGGGTGACAAATAGGTCCTTAGCGGTGACAAATAGGCAATACAGGTGACAAATGCCTTGCTACGGGTGAAAAATAGACAACAGCCATAGAAAGCTCAAATCCAAAGAAGGAGAGTCGACTCGAGTTTAAAGAGGAGTCGACTCTAGTCACACTTCAGTCTCGTTCGCCCATGAGTATCACACAAGCTATTGAAGGTGATGGCTCCCAACGCCTAAGGGTGAAAAATAGATGGTCAGCGGTAACAAATAGATAATAAGGCTGACAAATGCCTTCTTAACGGTGTAAAATGGACAACATAGGAAAACACTTCAAAATACCTAGAAGCAAAGTTGACTCGAGTTGAACGTAAAGTCAACTTCAATCACATGAGCTATGAAGCTAAGTCAAAGGCGACAGCTACTGTCAGCTATGGGTGACAAATAGCTTGTTAGTGGTGACAAATGTCAGATAAGGGTGACAAATAGCTATTTAGTGGTGACAAATAGCTTGTGGCAGTAAAGCTTGAAGAAACCTACTTCCGTTTGAAGAATTTGAGTATGGCTGGGATTCTTAAACTTCACAAACTTGAATCTGGATCTTTCCTAATCATCAAACGACACTGATTAACATCATCTAAAATCAGAGAATGAGATTTATCTCAAGTTCTAGTGATTTACGGTGGTGATGGTATCAACGTAGATATGGAAAGAAGAAGTTTGATCAGGACTCTGATAAGAGTTCTATGTTACTATGGCAACCTCCGTGGGTTTCCATATCCCACGGAAGAGAGGGTGCTTAAATATAGAAAGAAGAACATAGATGAAGAACAAGATGAGGAAAAAGGTGTGTGCTTGCAAAAAACCAGAGAGACTTCATATTTTATACAGGTTGCAGGTAGAGCCACACAGAAGCAACGTGAAGGACTTCTTGCTGAACTTGTCAATTCAAGCGTGAGGGGCTGAATTGAAGTGCGGCGGCATCTACTGATACACAGATCACATCTACTATTCTGGGAGAGAGTTTCTCTAAACCTGTTCTATGTTTCAGAGTTTTTCTACTTTCTTCTTTTCGTTTCTTTGGTTCTTCAAGTACTATAGAAGAAGTACAAGCTGTGTGTCAGTGGTTCTAAGATAAGTTGTTCTCTTGTTAAGCTGTAGATCAGCGGTGTGTAGTTGGGGTGTTTTCCCAACGTCAAGTGCTTTGCACTAGTGGAAGCCTCACTTGGTTGAGTGAGGGTGGACGTAGGCCTCTGGATTGAGGACCGAACCACCTTAAAAATCTTTGTCTCCTGGTGTCGTGTGTGATTTCATATCTATCTGCTTGTGTGTTTGAACATTAGTTGCTGTCTAGGACCGAGTCCATATAGTTCTATCTTAGTGCATTAGCTTTCATATCTATTTGTTTGAAAAGTTAAAATGGGGGCAGATCTATTCAACCCCCCCTTCTAGATCAGCCTCTCAGCACCCAACAAAAGACAATCTGGATTGGCTGTTGGGAGTTAAGGTTAACTTCCAAAAGGAAGGACCGGGCTACAATCCAGTTAATAAGAAATCTCTTGAAAGTAAGCTAATGACTTCTTTTGTTACGACATCCAATGTAGCCAGCACCTCCAAAATCAAACAGCCTGCGAATATGAAAATTCAGAGACAGAAAGAAAAACTTCAGAAAAAGAAATCCAACAATGTGCATGCCAAGAATTCAAATGTCAATCACCAATCTCATAAACCAATGAATGCTAGATGTTTCTATTGTGGTAAGCATGGTCACTTTGTGCATGACTGTAGTGTGATGAAGCTAGATGATCATAATTTTAGTAGAAAACATGCTAGGAGTTTTCATCATTGCTATTGTTGTGGTAAAGTAGGACACATTGCTGCACATTGTTGGTCAGCCAAAGGGAGAAGAAAATCTTATCTTGAACATATCAACTTCCCTGCAAATAAACATGTTTTTGATAAAAACAAATCTGATTCAAAAGGTAGGCCTCTTGTATGTTATTACTGTGGGAAGTCAGGCCATAGAGTTTCTATATGCTGGCAGCCTGTTGATAGAAGAAATCCCAGATTTTGAAATGAGAAATTTCATGTCAATAAACAGAAGTTAAATCTTGCCATGCATAGGAAAAACAGAAAGTCTTCTGTTTCCTGTCACTATTGTGGTCAATCTGGGCATACAATGCATGAGTGTCATATGATGCAATTAGATGACCTCAATGCTCTGAAATTCTGGAAAACACCTGCTAAAGGTGTGACTAATCCTCAAGGACCCAAGAATTCTTGGGTACCTAAAAATGCAAAATGAGATGTTTTTGCAGGTGTGGCTTGAAGGAAGAAGGAAAATAAAAGGGGTTCAATAAAACAAGGCACCCGTGGTTGGTAAAACCCCAATTTCTGCTCTTACTATTCTAGTTGTTGATTTGCAGTAATCTCTCTTCCTGTTCAGTTGCATATCATGCTTGATCTGCCTAATTAGAATTCATGATCATTCTGTTTGACTGTCTTAATTGTGGGATTTCAAGTTGGCTGCATGAAAAACCCTGAGGTATATAAAATGGTGTTGGGAGAAGGGCAGAATATATCTATATGGAAACCCGCACTATGTGTGAGTTTTATAACTCCGCTAGGTACCAAGGGAATGCTTGTGGAATCTAGTTTAACGTCTTAGCTTGAATGATAAAGGGGGAGTTAGTATAATTTGATTTGAAATAATGACTGAGTTTCCAAATTGATTTTACAATGTATTTAGATAGGGGGAGTTAATGCATGCATTTGTTTGCTCATATGTTAATTGCTCACGAATATAATGTCTTCAAATCTACTGCATGTCATTAATGTCAGAAAATTTGAAAATCCTTTTATCCAAGCACAATTGAAGGGGTGTTTGAATGTTTTGATCTGTAATAAAAATCCAATTTTTTAAAGAAAAATGGCTCTGGGAATCCTCAAAGTCGACTTGCCAAGCTTTCCAAGTCGACTTGTGCAGAAGTCTGCTCAAACCTGTGTTCTGGTTGTAGGGCCAAGTCAACCTACAGAGTGTCCAAGTCGACTTCTGACCAACAGTCTGTGAACTCTTGAAAATCAATTGAACTCAAATCTACTCAAAACCAACCTGGAATGTCAATTCATCTATTTCTCACTCTCATTCCATGACTTGGTGTCTTTGAAATTTCAACTCTCATGTTTTTGGATAAATTTGTTTGTCAAACTTCTGCATAGGTCAAGGGGAGCTCTATGTAAAAGAGATTCTTTGAAACTCCCTTATATTTGTTGCTTGCTCAATAATTATGAGCATTTCTTAATTCAATTCTGCCTACTGCATGAGTGGGAACTCTCGTCATATCTCTGAGCTAACCACTTTGAGAAATCCATATACCTGTTGTCTGCCACTTATTATGCTTATTCTTGAAATCACCTTCTTCTTGCTGCTCGGTTGATGACTTATCTAAAATTCAGAAAAGTTCCAATCTGTATACCATGATCATAAATCTGAATACACTTTAAAGTAGGAGACCTCTATTATACAGGCTTATGATCATCCAAAATAATTAGTTGGTTTAAGTTTAATGGATTTATTGAGTTTAAAGATGAATGCCTTGAAAATTTGTTGTATTCTATTTTTAATAGACCTTAACCAACTTTTACATGTTGGTCCCTGGATAATTTTCTGAAATCTAAAAATTCTAGAATCATGGCTATCTTTGGTTGAGATACTTAGATTGCATATTGTTTTTAAACATGTGGATAATCTGAAATTCCTAAAAGAGCTAAAATGGTCAGAGCAATGACAATGGTTCACTGAGAAACCATGTCCCATTTCCATGAAGATAAGTGGACTGTGTCATGAGGTGTCACTGTTAACTCTACAGAAAATTTATTAAAAATCAAGGCAGAGCAATAGCAAGCTCACTGATAAATATATCGCACTTATCAATGAAATGAGTTGAGCTATGTCATGAGGTGACAAAGCTACCTCTGTTCAAATTGAGGCATGATAGTCAGTCATACTGAGTACTTAGGGATACTGGCGTCTAAACAATGTGTATCCTTTAGATACAAAGTGTGTACTAGACTTAATTGCACTTATAAGATTATTGAGAAAAAGAAAAATCAGTATTTGGTAGTCAAAAGAAAAAGAAAAATTGCTAAAGTCCAGGAATCCAGTCAAAGACATCATGAATGTTTAACCTCAATACTAGGTTTGGGAACTCCCAAGGGAGTCATTGAACTTGCATGAGTAAGATAAAGGAAGGTTAAACAAGGTTCTAATATGAAAACTTGGTTCATTTCTATTAAGCTTGGATGCAGAATTCTTTCAAAGAGTTTTCATTGATAAACTCAGAAATCATTAATTTTGAACCATGCTGTTAAACAAGGAACAAAGCATAAGGTCTTTATAATGGAAGAATATGAAGAACAATCATTTCTGATTTATGAAATTAGTATCAGACTAGAAATTTTCTTGATCCATCAAACTTGAACATCTCTAACTACATAAATTCTTTCTATTCTCCATGAATGTTGCTTCTGCAAAATCTCTGGTTTTGATGAGCCTCACTTTGATTCACTCATCTCCAAATTCCACGTTTCATGTTCAACTATTTTTTGATGATGTCAAAGGGGGAGAGTAGTTTGATGAGTCATTAAACTATGTTACTCTGTGTGTCACTGTGTTAATCTGGTCATAGTAGCATAACAGTGTTGAATTTGGTCATATTGTCATAATGACTCATAGTGTTGCCATCATCAAAAAGGGGGAGAATGTTGTGTCCCTAAGGTTTTGATGATGTCAAATACTATGACTCATTAATGAGTCATTCCATGTTTTGATGATGATAACTGTACATTCTTGAATTTGGCATAAAGATCATGATGATAGTGTTTCTGAAGTTCAGTAGAAATGTAGATATTCATGAAAGCATTTCAAGTGTAAAAAGGTCAAGATGTTGTTTCTATAAAGACAAATCTTATTGAAGCCAGCCAAGTCCGAGAGTCGACCTCCTAGAGTCGACCCTGATGAAGCTAAGCTCGAACTCAATGAAGCTAAGCTCGGACGCAAAGTCGAGCTTTTGGCAACTAGCTCGGACTTCTGCTTTAAGCTCGGACGTCATGAAGCAGAGTCGACCCTACAGTAAGAAGCTCAGACTAAGCTCGGACTAAAGCTTGGACGACGCAACAATGCTCGGACTTCAAGAGAATCACGTAATATCGAACAAGGGTGACAAATGGTTCACAAGGGAGACAAATGTCGATCAAGGGTGAAAAATAGATCACAAGGATGACAAATGACAAAGTGAAGGAAACATGTGAAAGATGAAGAGCACATGGGAGACAAATAACTCACAAGGCTGACAAATGTCGAACAAGGGTGACAAATAGCTCACAAGGTTGAAAAATGACAAGTGAAGGAAACAGGTGAAAGATGAGAGCTCAAGTAAGGGTGACAAATAGCTCACAGGGGAGACAAATAACGAACAAGGGTGACAAATAACTTTACAGGGCTGACAAATGAATGAAATAGGAGAAATATGAGAATACAGATAAGGGTGACAAATAGATACATAGGGCAGATAAATAGCTGATAAGGGTGACAAATAGATAATAGGGTTGACAAATAACTGGTAAAAGTGACAAATAGCTAAGCCTTGTGTCTGCCATGCGAGCTTCATACTCATGGTCGAAGGCCAATCATTGGCTCATGATCCAACACATGTGGATGAAGTCTGGAAGATTCCTAAGTGTCAGAATATTCTCTCTGACACCTGGACCAATGGGTTTTCAGATTTGGAGATAAGATTAAATCATAAAATTCCTATTTTCATTCTATAAACATGAACCTTCTTCCTTCAAAAAAAAAGCTGCGAATAGAGCTGCTACCGAGAGAAAAGAGCTGCAAAAGGGCTGTGAGAAAAGAAAATAGAGAAGGTTGAGTAGAGCAGTTCGAAGAAGATCTAAGTGAGAATTTGAGAGAAGAAAAAGAAAGTGAAGGAGATAGAGAGCCCATTTCTGAAGCAAGCAGATCCAGTTCAAGAGTAGAAATATTTGAGAGCAGCCAGAGTTCCATTGAAGATCAGTTGAAGAAATTGGCTTCTGGATCAGATCCCAACGCTCGCTCCATTGGAGCTAGATTTTGCTTTATTTTCTTTCTTATTTTCTATTTTCATTT
This sequence comes from Amorphophallus konjac, assembly GCA_022559845.1. Classification (NCBI taxonomy): domain Eukaryota; kingdom Viridiplantae; phylum Streptophyta; class Magnoliopsida; order Alismatales; family Araceae; genus Amorphophallus; species Amorphophallus konjac. The sequence continues at coordinate 30,302 of JAHNEJ010000239.1, read as the reverse complement.
CCTTCTTGTAATTTTGATACCCTATTTTTGGGATCGGGGAATCTGTGTAATGAGCGGGTTTCCCTCTGAGGTATCAGAGGAAGGGAGGATTGGTTCCTCCGGGGTTCTTTCTGAGGTTTCAAAAGAAGAGACGATCGGTTCCTCTGGTCACTGCATGTGGCAGTGGTACTGATCTTGCTTGGTGCGAGATCAGGGGTTGAGGGATTTGTTTCCCTCGGGTCAAAGCTGTAGATCAGCAGTTGTAAGGGATTTGTTCCCTCGAAGCTGTGGATCAACGGATTAAGTTATGTGTCAGTGGAATCCTCACTCGGTTTGAGTGGGGGGTGGACGTAGGTCTACTGGGTGCAGACCAAACCACCTAAAAATATCTGGTGCAGTGTGGTTTGCTTCGTGTGATTGCTTTCCTTCCTTCAATCTGAACTTACAGAAATGAATGCTTTAGGTTAAGCCAGTTTAAGTGCTCGACACTAGCTCTGCATGAACCAGTAATTGCTAAGATGATATCTGTTGCAATATTCTAGTTTGAATTTGATTGTTTAATTTATGTTCAATACTGGCACACTGTCAAGTGTTTGTCGTTGGTTCTATCTAAATGATTAATTGGTCATATGCATCTCAGTTCAGTTCTGTGCAAGTACTTCTACTATCTTAATTTCAGTCTAGTTTGAATTGGGAATTTTTATTTGGGGCATAATTTTTAAGGGGATCTATTCACCCCCCCTCTAGATCCCACCTGTGCACCTAACATCACATAGGCACAAAAAGTGAAAGTAACATAGTTGAAGTAATTAAAGCCAAGTTAACTCAGTCGCTTGATATAGTTGGCTATCTCAACTCTTAAAAGATCACCTATCTAAGATAGTCGCACTGATTTTAGATAGTCGCTAAAACATGGATAACATATGCGTTGTCCCATCGCCTATCTCAATATCGACTATCTCCTAAAATACTTCACATAGGCGCGTTCTGTTGCCTATCTCTTAAACATAGGTGCACATATAATCGCCTATCTATGAACATAGTCGCTGAGATATCGACTATCCCAATGATAAAATAATTGAACAAAATGATTGCCGATCTAAACAGATAGTCGAATAGATAGCCTATCTCAATCGACTATATTAAGATAGACTATCTATATATAATCAAACTGTAGCAGTAGCTATCCTATCTTTACTTTGACTATCTAACAGCTTAAACTATCACATAGTCACATGAACCATTAGCTTTCTCGAAGGCTATTGTTTATAACTACAAAATCAAATCTGACTGTGTCTAAGATAGATCAGTCTATCATTTAAACTAAAATTTTACATCTAAATATATTTTATCAAACAAAAGATAAAAATAGCCAAACGACTAGCTATCTTTAGTTGCAAGGAACATTAGCTATCCGAAAGATCAAGACATTCTTATAAAAATGATTACTATAGCCGGTTGGGCTCAGCAACGGCAGGAGGTGACTCGTGAGGGCATGGACAAGGAAGATCATATGAGTGGGTCATGGTTTCCAAAGCTTCTTCAATTTTTGACACGAATCAGTAATGATCAGAGTGATCTAAGTTGGTAAAGCGACGTTTTAGGTAGGGGGACGGACCCTTCCACCTTCCCCGCGTGTTTTCTTACCGAACCGTGTTGATACAGGAGAGAATGCGTGGGTTTTGTTTCATTTTGGGGAAAATTGCATGATTTTGGGGTGAGCGATGAATCCGTGGTTTTGATCGATGATTTGTGGCCCATTGGGTTCTAATGGGTGTATTGGTGGTCGGGGATCTAGTCCCCATGCTTTCCAATAGGAATGAGGGCAAGTTGGGCATGGAACAAGGCCTAAAGGGGTCTTCCCATTTGGCCATCATCAGAATCTGTTGACCAATCGCATGATCCGGTCGACCAGTTCTTGACAGAAGTAGGGGTTGGTCTGTAGGTGGGTTCAGTCGATCGAACCAGGGGTTTCAGTCGACCAAACCAGGGAACATGTCGATTGGCCCTAGGGGGCAGTCGACCTATTTCTAAGCAGAAACCTTTTGGGAAATCCGATCGACCGACCCCCTTGGACCGGTCGACCGGCACCCCCAGACCCACTATAAAAAATGGCCTATTCGGCCCCAGAAATGCAATTTTTTACCTTGGAACTTAAATGGAAGTATTTATGGATAAAATAAATAAGAAATTAGCCGTGTAAACCCCCGCGAGGGCCGTCACATGGTGGGGTGCCCATTGACTTGGTTTAAAACATGTTGGTACACCCATGGCGGGGAAATGTGAATAGTTTATGAATTTTCGTGATAGAAACCTCGGCGGCCTTGTGCCTTACGGACTTAGACTCATGTTTTGTTCGACGAGTGTGTGTCCACGACCAGTGACACGTCAGCAGTTTCACAGCGGGTCCTTACTTTGAGTGACATTTTCCCACTAGTCATAACTTGCCTGGGCAAGCATGTGCCGACCCACCTGGGAGTGGTAGAGAGCTAAACCCGAGAGAGACGGTTTGGGGTTGATTTTCATAGGGCCTCCCACTATGGCGGCTTGAGTCCGGGCCAGGTGGAAAACCAGCGAGAGGTCCTACCGTGGCGCAGTCAGTTAGTGTGTGCACACGTAGTCGGGGACTTCAGACATGTGTTGACAAGCACAACCCCGACTAGACCCTTGTCTTGCATTCTGTGTGTGATGACTCAGTTTCCACCTGGCGCGTGTAGGGAGACACCTGAGGCTATGGACTAAGTCGTCAGTGGATACATCCGGCCTTACTTCTAGTAGGTAGTGCTCCTATCACTCGAGTGTAACGACCCTAGTTTCTTACTGTTATGGTTTAGCGTTCGAGCGGCCAAGGGTGTCTTTTGTACGACATTGACTTATGGTGCTTGAATAGCTGTGGTACACGTGTGACGAGGTTAATTTCCTTTAATTGTAAATTGTTGTTCTTTCCTAATATAGTTATTGTTTTGAACTATTATTTGTTGCACCGTGTACTTATCATTGTGAGGTAGTGATCCGCGGGACCCCTACTGAGCCGATGAGACGAGACTCACCCCCTTTTGTTTTCAGGTGAGGCACGGCCTACACATTGTGCTTCTGAGACTTAGCATGGAGCCAACGGTCAGGCTTAGTACTAGTTTGCTAGAGACGGGGTATGCCATGTGATCTTGTACCCCTTTTCGGTTTACTGCACTTATGTATAGACATATAAATTTTGGATTGTGTAATTGTTAAATTATATAACTGTTTATTTCTTGCATTAATTATGTTAAGCTTTGTTGAGTTGCAATTATTTTAGATTCTTATACACTGTTACACCATCCTTTAACCTTTCCGAGTCCCCAGCTCATGGGTGACGGGTAAGGATCCAAGAATATCGGATCTTTCTTTATATTCAGATCATGGAATGTTACAAATAATATCCTCAGATTCCTTACAAGTGCTTTTCATGATTCTCTACATTTATCTTTGAAGAATTTACCATTCTAGTTCAAGATAGCTAGGTTTTAATTCTCATTCTTCTATCATGAATGAGTTGTATTTCTTTGTACACAACTCTACCTATCAAGAGGCAATATTTGTGTAAGCTCACTTGAATAATGATTTACTTCTCCTTGAGGGGAGAAGTCCCTTGCTTGTGGGCAAGAGTGCCTACAGGAGGCATGAAATCATGTTTTCCCTTAGTTGCGGGCAAGAGTGCCTAAATCCTATTTTCCCTTACTTGAGGGCAAGAGTGCCTACAGGAGACTTGAAATCCTGGAGTTGGCTATGCCGTGAAGTCAGCTAGGGCTCTAGTGAAAGAGTGCCCGTGGTGTGGTTGAACACCTGATCAAAATTAGCTAGGTTTAGTTGTGTTTGCAAGTCATCTGAGGCTTTATTGAGTGAGTGTCTGGGGTGTGGCTGAACACGTGATCAAAAACATCGAGTGTACTATTCTGTGCAAGGAGATAGTGGAAATCCAAGTGATTGCTGGGTAATGGATGTAGGACTGACTGAGGTCAGGGTGAACTAGTATAAATCCTTATGTCCTGTGGATTCCATTTGTGTGATTGCTGTCTTTTTATTTCTGTCCACTATACTACTGCAACATTTACATCTCTGATCACATCATTACAGCAATACTCACATACCAATCTATAAGCGCTTTAGGCTCATTCTCATATGTTTAAGTGCTACAACTCTGACACTCATGGTTTCTAAACTACTGTAGAGTTTTCACGTCTATTCCAAATTCATGTAAGCATTGTTTTATAACGATCTAAATGATGATTATCAAGATCAAATTTTTAATTATCCATTCACCCCCCTCTCGGTAAGCCATGTACTAGTCATCACGTTTGGGACGACTATTGTGGCTAAAAGAGAAACCCATAGTGACGGAGGATCTTACGATGCAGGTAGGCCATGTGATAAATCGAGTATACACTATTTGTTACTTCTCTTGAATTAATTTTAGTTTGCTATCTAGAAACTAAAATATGTATGCAACGGTGGTAGTGATCATGCATGGCTAGAACCTGAAATCTGCATATTATTTATTATATGTACGACTTGATTTTTTATGTCTGGTCTTCCTGATTTGCCATGAGCCATAGTTGTGAACTATCCTTGTTTAATCATGTTGTTTAAAGTTGTTCAGATGAAAGATGTTAAGAAGACTAATATGAGATTAAGCACATGGATAATGTCACCGTAAGGAAGGGATTGGTTCCCTGAGATAAGCATCTGCCTGGGAATTTGGTGGGGACATGGATGACCGCCCACGTCCTCGTCAGAGGCCTTCGACAACCCGTGAAAGTTTGGCTCGACTCTAGCAATATCATGGTTATTTTTTATTATGTATTTGCCATTTTATATTGATGTAATTTTCCCTTTATTTATGTATCTTCCTGTTGGCCCAGATTAGATGGCGGACAAGAAGGGGGGTTGAATTGTCCCCCAATCGAGATGGCAGATTTAAAAACAAACTATACTAATTACAGCGGAAACAAAATTAACTGCATTAATTAAACTAAAAACTAATGTGAGATTAATGTTCTCTCAATCTTTTCGATCTCACTCGAATAGTCTATGCACTGAATGATTGAACCTAACGCAAAAAATGGATAGCAGATGTAGCAGAGTGTAGTGGTGCAGTGAATAACAATCTATAAAATCACCTGTGAACATAGATAGGAGAAATGGACAATCATACAGGCATGCCATAAAGAACACAGAGATTTTTAGGTGGTTCGGGACCACGACGGGCTCCCTACGTCCACCCCTAACTGAACCTAGTGAGGCTTCACTGCCATGCTACAAAAGTAGCAATCACGGGGACGAGCCCCAACACAACACACGCTGCTTCCGCAGCAATCAGCACACACAGGGCCTAGCCCTAAGATGCTGCCACTGCAGCACACACTCACACACAATTCGGGAACTCACCCCGCACTAAAATCCCACATGGAGACGCAGCTCTGTACACCACACACGAATATTCCGACGTTTAGAAAAATAAGAAGGATATATAATATATGCTCAAGCATGATTTAGATCAAGAAAACCATCATAAATAAATAGGTAAAAGATATAGAGTGTTTCCCCTTCATTTTCCAATGGCCGTATGAAGATCTTCCTTGAAGTTCAGGTCGGAGGGAGTCGAATGCACAGGATGTCGGAGCAATTGTTTCTCCTCCTTGAAAATCCAATATGTATTCCTTCAAATCCATGCTCCAATTGCTCCTGCAAACACTAAGAATAGATGAGTCCTTCAAAGCCCTTTCCTCTCCACCTTGTGCCCGCACTCCTCTTCTTCTACAAGATAATAGAAAACATTAGCTCATCTTGTTGCTTAGGATGAAAATCACAGCACTAATAAAAGGGCAGCAAATAGATGAACAAAAGAACATATATATATATATATTGCAACTCTTAGATAACCATTCCAAACTTTTGGCAAGCTCAAACAAAAGCATGGAAGTGAAAGATCAAAATAACTCCCTCAGATCTTGAACGAAATACTTAGATAGGAAGGTAGGGTGTGCTGGGAAATTGATTCACGGAGTGGGAAGAACTCAGCCTTGTACAATGAGACGCCCAAGACAACAAATCACGAAGCTGCAGCAGGAGCAGCCTTCAGATTGTAGCTGGGGCTCGTGGATGGCCTTTACAACGGCATCTATGACCTCTTCCACTAGGGTGCGACGCCCTTCCTCCTCCTCCTGCAAGAATAGAGATATTAGCCCTCAAGAATGCTACCATAGAATGGAAATCGCAGGATATAAATACCAAAGGAAACAATGCCTAAAAAGACATGAAAGCCCATCCTAAAAGCTTCTCAAAACCTCACCCAATCGAAGAGTGAAACCCTAAGGATAAGGGTGTAAAAACCCAAGCCAATTGGACCTTGAAAAGGGGGTTTCAATATCAATCCGGAAAACCCGTTTCGGATGAAGCAGAAGAAGTGTCGACTCTTAGAGTCGACACTTTCTTCACAACGTGCTGCCAGCGAAGAAAACAACAACACACAGGCGAAAGTGTCGACTCTTGGAGTCGACACTTTTGGCCATGTGTTCTGTTTGCGTTAAACACCACACAATAACCTGTAAGTGTCGACTCTTAGAGTCGACACTTTCTGCTAAAACCGCTGGAAGGGTTAAACAACCATTACTTACCTATAAGTGTCGACTAAGTCGACACTTGCAGCCTACTGCATGAAGGTAGCACGCTGCTCAATAAGTGTCAACTCTGGGAGTCGACACTTTCAGAGCAAGAACAAAAAACTGCCATGGCAGTCAAATGCAATGAAAACCCATTAAACACCATTCGACCCCATTTGAAAAACTAATTTTGTCAAGTTAAATAACATGGTTAGAGGGTCTTGAAAACACCAAACAAACTTGGATTCATTTAGTGATAAATGAAACAAGATAAACAACACACTAACTACCACAGATTTCCAAGAACAAATATGCATGAAAACACTTGTAAACCCAATACATGAAAACCACTTCAAACCATTCAAGGCAATATATATTCAAATTCAGAAGTACATTCATACCATGGATCCAACTGATTGAAAGCAATTTGCAAATCAAACCTGCACTAACCACAAACAATTTAGTCAATTTAATCTTAACCCAATGCTTCATGAATATAGCATCATCCCTGAAAGACCCATTTGCAATTTAAACCATACCAAACATTGATTCAGTCCAAACAAGCTGAACCTTCATAACCCTCACAGATCAATTAGATTCAAGCAATCCATTTCTGAATTGAATTCGTCAATCCCTTCAAGGCACTATGAAACAAATTCAGAAATAAATTGTTACCATTTATCCAATGATATGAGAGCATTATAGATCCAAGAATTTAAGTTCAGTTCAGCAAATTTAAATATAGTCCAATTAATCCAAGTTCAGTCAATAAAAACTGAACACTATCTGTTCACACAGATAGTACTAATGCAATCCATGCTTATTGAAACTCAAACATTCCATTGACTATAAAATTCAACTTTAAAGAATTCATACTCATTCCTTGAAAACCATTCATAAGACTAAACATCTTTACTCATTATCATCAAGAGATATGGAATGCACATTCAGTCCAATTTAGAACCAACCAGTAAAGGGTCCTTAAACACCATTCAAAAACACTTGAAAACTCAGTCTTTCTTAATCAAACTTTCATGAGCACAAATTCAGTCAGTTCAATCCAAAGCAAGGAAAACCCAGTTTCAATTATAGTTCAAGCAATCCTTGACCACCTTGATATTTAGTCACACATGAACTACAAAAGTAACCAAGCAAAACTGGCCAAACCGACATGAAGCAGCCATGGCCCGGTTTCTCTTGTCCAGACCTTAGCACAAGTCAATCCACCAGACCATTAGACAATTCATCATGAGAAACACAGTATTCAGATAAATGCTCCAAAATCTCATGAACAGAATGCATGAGACACCATCAAAAAATATATTCATGAAGTGGCATTGCTTGTCAACCCAGTAAAACAACCTGCAAAGTAAGATAACAACATATGAGTTCATGAAGCAACAACAGATATTTTCCACAACACTTACACACAATATTTTCAGTTCTATTCATACGTAAACCACACAATATATTGTAATCATCAAAACCATTATCAAAGACAAAGAGAGAGCGCAACGAACCCAACAATCTCTCCCTTTTTGATGATGACAATATAATGTGGCCACCAAGATTCTCTCCGCCTTTGGGATTATCAAAAAGTGGGGGACTAGAGGAACATAATGTGGCGTTTTCAAAGACGAATGAGACAGAAATATAAAGACCATGGCGCACGAACCAACAATGTGAACTGTATGAGCAATATACAGTTTAACCATAGAACCACATCATTCTTCAAACCTAAGATGAGGCATGAGACTTTGAAGAACACAAAAGAATGTGCAAGTGTAGCCCTGAAATGCAAAAATTATGCATGTCCTAAGTTTTCTGCCCAGAGTATGCATGACCTAGAAGTTCAAAATTGGTATGTATGCCTTCTAAATGCCATGACTATGTAACACATGATATATGCAGAGAACTGTGTATTCACAAGTATGGCTGAAATATGTGCAAGTATGCAAATTCTGAATTGTATGTAAAAGCATGACCAAGTATGTGCAAAAATGTATGACTGAAACACACATTAGTCTTCCCCTTTTGTCATGAACAAAAACTGACTGACAATGGGATTATTTAACCTTTTATTTACATGTATGATCTAAAGATGCATCAAAGTGAAATGAAGTATGATATGTATGAACAAGATTAGACAATCAAGTCACTCAAGCACGAATAATTAGATTATAAAAGCAAACAAGTCCCTTAGGGTCAAGTTTGAGAACAATGCTATTGATTATTGAGTATGATGTGCATGAGCAATACTAAGAAGTTTGTGATTACAAAGAGACGTACTACATAAACCATGAAAGTTGACAGATTCATAAAGTACATTCACACAATAAAATCCAAAGTGTATATGTGAAAATTGAGCAATGAATTCCAAAGCAATATGGATCATCAGATTTTCCAACGGACACTAAAAGGAGCCATTCCTCCATACACATTCCATACACAATGCTCGAGTATTGGTAGCTATGTATAACCCCCCCTTCTTTAATATATGAACACAAGAAGGTGACTAACCTTTTGACGCGTGCTGTACCCTTTGTTTCAGGGGCACTTCCCGGTTACACAGTTTCGTCACTTATCTTAAATGCGGACTTTGTCACTTTTCAGCCACGAGTTGTACCCTTTGTCTTAGGGCACTTCCCGGCTACTCACTGCGAATTCTCACTTATTTTAATAGTGGATTGCTTCACCTTTCGGCGTGAGTTTCCTCCTTTGTTTCAGGGAAGATTCCCGACTACTCGGATCCACGTTCCACTTATACGAATTTTTGGTGGGGCAAAGAGCTTTTTCCTCAAGAGACATGTGATTTTCCATGTAGAGATTCAAGAGCCCTTAGGAGTGTTGAGTAGAATAACTGTTATCCTTATTAGATCGAATCATTTATCTCAAAAAGGGCAAATTGTAAGGGTGGTTGTTTGAATGTAAGAAATGAATAGTCTAATCATAGTTATGTCTCCCTCTAAGTGTATGCACAGTTATGAGCAAAAACTCCCCCTTAATATGTGCCATGAAACAAATATGTCTAGATCAAAGCAATTTTATCTAGCAAGGGAAAAAAGTCATAGGATGTATTCAAGGAAGGGTGATATGATATATACACTCATACATCCATCAAGGTAAAAATATTCACACGAGTTGATTACCGGTACTTGGCTGAGAACGTAGGTCTGAAGACCACCATCAAGCATCGGGCTTCCAGTTGGACAGAGTCTAACCTTCCACTGTCGCTATTGATATACCGGATAATCATGGCATTCAAGCACACACATATGTCAAGATATATCATGTTAAATGGAAACGATTAAAGACTTTCTTTATTACAAGTATGTAAATATATGCATGATATGTGCATTATGCATCATGAAGTTTTGTGTGTTTTTCCATATGTGCAATGCTAAATTGTTTATTTGCAAGAAAATGAGTGAAAGTGTAAAGGAGTTTATGTGCAGTGTTGAGCAATTAAAAACTAAGAGTGTTCACAAGATGTGCAGTGAAATGTGTTCAAGTCAACTAATCATCAAACACACAAAATTTCAACACTTCTGTAATTGCCAAAATCAACGAAACAGGAATGCAATTTTTTAAAATGCGAATATTTTCTTCAAAACTTTATTCTTGCCTTTTTAGACTTTTCAAGGAGAATCTAAGCAGAATGAATTTCAAAACCAAACCATTTTTCTTTCTCAGCCTTGAGAGTCCTTTATTTATTGAATTCCTTGTCCTCACGGCACCTGCAAAATAAATTCTCATTTCGAAGTTTGGGTACCCAAGCCATCTTGGTCCCAGAGGGGTTAGTTCGATTTCGAACACAAGATTTTCTGTTCTTCCTTTCATACCATTCACCATCGAATTTCATTGTGGCACAGTCATCCATTGAATGACCATTTTTACCACAATAATGACAAGCAACATTTCTTTTGTTAAACCAATCATCATCACTTTTCATCAAGGAGCATGTGTACATAGTGTGGCCTACTTCACCACAGTAATGACATGAAAATTTCTTTTTGACATGCCATTCATCATCATTTTTCTTTGTGAGATAATTTTCAAAAACATGACCATGTAACCCACAATAGAAGCAATGAATGTTGAGATTTTTCTTGTGGGTTTCTTATAAATTTTGGAACCATCAACAACATTCACTCTTGATTTCGATGCTTCATCATCATCAAGTTTCATCAAAAAGCAATCATACATTTATGGCCAAATTTTTCACAATAAAAGCATGAAACATTCATTCTTTTTCTCGATGCATGAGCATGTTTAAGAATTGAGGGTTCTGCATACATACAAGAATGAACATTGACATTTTTATGTTTCTGATTTTCTTAATCACACAGATGCAAGGACTCATTCAAACTCATGATTTCATTTTCCAAAGATGAAATGTGCAATTCGAAATTAGCAATCTCTTTTTCACATGATGTAATTTTCTCATTCAACAAGAGATCAACACTTTTGTGACTTTCAATTTCTTTTAACAATACATGCACTTTCTCGAATTCATCAACAGGCATGCATTTTCCCTTTTCAAGGGCAAGTAATTTTTTAGATATAACTGTATTTAAATGCTTCACCTCTTCATTCTCCTTAGCAAGTTCATCATTCAAAATCAATTCATTGCACAAATCATGATCAATAGAATTCAATTCAATTTTTCTTCTTAGCTCACATTCAATTTTCTCCAATTGAGTAATCTTATTCTTTAAAGTAGAATTTTCATTTCTTAGACAAGCAATTATTTCTTTGTGAACATCAACATCTTATTCTCTAATTGTTGGCAACTACGAACGCGCCACACCAAGAACCGCGGAAGCAGAAGACGCCACCCACCTGAAAAGCAGGGGTGAGCCTCGTGTCACTGGCCCAGTAGGGGTCACGTGGATCTCCACTGAAAAATAACGCAGTAACATGCTAAAACAGCAGGTAAACAGTAAGAGTAGTAAAGTAGAAAAACTAAACTACAAGGCTGTAAAAGAAAACAGGAACGGAAGGAGTGGAGCAGCTAAAAGAAAAGGGAAAAGAAGCCGTACCTGAAAGAAAACACGGCTTGCCGAAAGGATTTCGGCTCCCCACACTACTCCGAGCAGCAACAGAACGGCAGACCCTGATCATACAGAGTCAGGGGTCATCGATCCGTCGACAACCTCAGGGCCTACTAAAGCAGATAAAAAGCATAGAAAGGACCTAGACAGACACAGACGCCCTAAAGCATACACGACTCGATTATCATGCACGCTCTTCTAGACACGACTACACACACACACGACTAGAACGTCGTGCACATGACACAACACTGACCTTGGGCAAGACCACGAGAAGGCTAACCTGGAAAGTTCATGACACACGAGAAACGCGAGAGTCACGTGTCACGTGACGGAAGTACCTCCTCACTAGAAGAACAGCCAGCTGCGTCCACTGACGTCTTATGCTACGCCTACAAGTGTCTCATCTACTATGCCGCTGAGCACACGACAAAGACTAAGACAATGTAACCAGAACAGGAACCACAGTAACGAGTGACTAGTCAGGGTCACGCCCGTCGACGCCAATCCAAACGCCCCTGACCACGTGTGCACACACCGACTCTTGCCTAGAGCCAGGCATCTAGCCAGTTTCCCCCCAGCAAGGACACTACTGTAAGCAGGGCCCCACGGAAACTATCTTAAAAATCATACCTCGGGAACTGCCGTACCACCACTCCCAGGTGGGACAACACGCCGTAACGTGCCATCAGGCTACGACTAGTGGAGGCTCACTAGACACAGAACTCTGAAACAAAAGTGCTGTAGTACAGACAAGCGAAGAAACACTATCGTACGTACTACGAAGCACATGACACGAGGTAGCATACCAGACTGCTACCTGACTAAGGATAGTCAACTAGACCTATAGACACAATGATCCTTGAGTCAGAAGACTCAGGGTCAAGATCGTTGTATAAAGCGGTACAAGCCGTCAATCAGTCTAATCCTAAGCTAAAAGAAACAACTACAGAAAATGACACACAGAGACTTGAGGAATCAACAAGACCCTCAACACACCTGGACACGTAAATCAAGGTAAGATGATATATCGAGGCATCCAGAACCATGTCTCGAATTGGACGGAACCATCGAGACACACACAAGGTTACCTGTCAACCACTGGGTCTAACCGGGTTGACTAGAACTTGACAACGACTCTACAACAGCACAGAAACCGAAGCATACCCGGCTACCTTATATCGTGGTCATAGCCCTCATAGGACATCAAGAGACATCCACAGAACGACAGGCAAACCACAAGGTAAAGCCATGACAATTAGAAATCAAAATATCAGAAATACCACAGGCATTAACGCGTTCTAACCCTATAGCACGAACTCAACGGACTAAACAACCCAAACATGACCACGCACGAAACTACCAGATCGTGCTCGCCATGCATAGCGCTATAAAAAAAGATCACGCCTGCCAAGAGCAGCGCGTTCTGGATGATCGTGCTCGGAAAGCATAGCGCCTTCTTCAAGAATGCGCTCGACACCCCTAGCGCGATAAAAGAGATCGCGCTCATCACATAGAGCGCGTTCCCAACCGCCTCTACCGCTCCTTCATGGAACGCGGTGTATCGCGGTGGCACGTTCTATTGAGAACGCGGTGCCCACGTATAGCGCGTTCATGTCTGGAGCAAAAACTGGGAAAATCCGCACGAAAACCCTATTCCACACCCCAATCGTCGCCAGAACGACGGGGAAACACTTATAACCACCTCGCTAGCCTTCCACAAGCCGGAAGGGTCCAAACGACGCTAAAAAACAGTTAAAAATGGGCGATTCCCATGAATCGACCCAAAATGACACACAAGGGGAACCGGCCTCCTACCGGCCCCAAATCACGGCCAAATGCAACGAAACTAGCGGGAATGGCATCCAGACATGCCAGGGGTTCGAATGATACTAATTATACTAAGAATGGTCGCCGTTATCCGGCGAACCCTACGAACTCCTAAAATCACGGTTTTACCTAAACGAGCCTAAACTCGCCCGTTCTAGCACCGAACAACACGAAATTGTAGAAAAACGTGCAGAAAGAGTAGGTGATCCATCTCCCTACCTCCACCGAAGAAACAATGTGCCGAAGCGACTAAACCGTGTCGGAAATGCCAAATCAACGAGCCGTGCCTTCTCTGAATCCACCGAGGGATCGTGCCTCGCCACGCTCAAACCGTCGCCCCATCCCGCGTCTCGATCACTCCATCGTGTCCTCGCCTCGGCCAGCTCCGCAACGGTGTGCACCCCGCGCCGAGAGAAGCAGAGGGGAGAGAGAACGAAGAGAGAGAGAGGAACGTGAGAAATGAGGGAGGAGAGAGGGAAGAAAAGAATAAATAGAAAAGAAAATTAGGATTTTTCCTAATTTTTAAAAATTCAATTATTAGCCTGAAAATCCACTAATTCAGAAAATATGCAAAAATAGTCGAAACGATCCTCGGGAAAAGTACATCGCAACTGCGGCATCCACGAGTCGATGAACTGAGAGATAAACTCACCGTAGAGTTCCGTAACTAGTACGAGAGAAAAACCCACACAGATCGTAAAACTCAACTCAGGATCCACAAAAACGATCCGAAACTCTCCCAAAAGGATCCGAGAGACCCAATAAGAATCCGATAAGGATCCAGGGCATTACATCCTCCCTCCTTTAAGAAATTTCATCCTCAAAATTAAGGAACGGATAAGAAGAAGCAGGGAAGAACAAACCCCAAACACAACTTGAAACAACGCGAATCTCGAGAAACATAATTCAGAGGGACATAGTCAGACCATAATCACAAGTACAACGCCTGAATCGAGCACAGACACAAGTGAACACAAGTCTGACACTCCGAAACAAGGCAATGTCGCTGCGTCTCACAGATAAGGAGACACGACCCAAGCCACGACGACAGATATCGGGAAAAACAAAACGACAGACACGGCGAGTATCAGCTTAAACAAGGAATCATAGTCCTCTCAGTTGACAGCTCGACACATCATCAGCTCCAGTGCCAAAGGTAACATGGAACACCTGCACACAGGACACCAACGATAGCACCAGACCACAACACAATCAAGTCATCCTCACTCAGATATTACATTGATCGAGTCGCATGCTAACTCTACCAGGAGGAAGAGAGTACAGCAAAGCTAGCCGACAAGACCTAGTCCACACAGTGCCAAGACAGATACACAAAATCATTAGAGAAACAGTGATAAAACAACAACAGTAGCACTTACAGGATTCCGCTCCGTACTGAACACAGAACCACAGAACACAACCGCAAGCTGGGTTACATCAAGGCACAACGACAGCTGAACGCATGACCACAAGGGACGAGTGACGCATCGAGCAGCTTACCAAGAACAGACCCACGACAACGAAAATGACAATATCAGGGGACGCATCTCAAGGACCACGATCACGTCCTGAGAGCACAAGACCCAAGACACCAATACTAAGGCTTACCTCGAAAAGACTCCACCAAACAAGATGAGAAGAATCAAGCTCAACCAACAGAAGCTCACCAAGAAGGAAAATCCTAGGTCGCCTGAGCATCTTTTCAATCAAGGGAATCTAATCGAGCACTTTGACAGAAGCGAGACACATCAGGAGCTGTACGGACTTAAGCTAGGATGACCAAAACAACGTAAGAACGTGTACGGCCATCAGACCAACGCTAAAAGTCAACAGCAACCTGAACAAACCACGGAAAATCTCAAACAATGTACTATAGATTCAAGCCTATCGGCGAACTCTGCCAAGTACAACACGATCGAGACAAACACCACGACGAAAAGAGCATCCCGTCGCATCTTGACGAGAGCAAAACCATCTCGTATAGTGCCAACATGGCACGCACAAGACAACACACGAAAAATGAAACGACAAAGAATCACAAACCTAATGCCAGCTGAAGATTGTACTGGACTTTCAGGACTCTGGATACTGTATATCTCGGATTCCCTTGTACTTCACACAACAATGCTCTGATACCAACTGTGACGACCCGGATCCCGGATACCGGACATACCCGATAAGACTACCGAGTAAACCGATACCACTAGGAACCCGTGAAGCCTCCCAAGAGCTGTAAAGCTCCGAAGGGATAGAAGGATTGTCGTGTAGTACATTGAAGCCGCAAAAATATAACAGTAAGTAATTAAATTTCATTAGATCGGTTTGCTAAAGTAGCAAAAATAAAATTAATTTTTAATTAACCATTTTAAATTTAACAATTATACTAGAGTCGAGTCCAAAGGAAAGACAAGTAGTACAATCAGCAAAAGGAAGAACGTACACTGAGGTCGGAGGAAATCCGACGCAGGTATTGCAGGAAACTACGAACGCGCCACACCAAGAACCACGGAAGCAGAAGACGCCACCCACCTGAAAAGTAGGGGTGAGCCTCGTGTCACTGGCCTAGTAGGGGTCACGCAGATCCCCACTGAAAAATAACGCAGTAACACACTAAAACAGCAGGTAAACAGCAGGAGTAGTAAAGCAGGAAAATTAAACTACAAGGCTGTAAAAGAAAACAGGAACGGAAGGAGTGGAGTAGCTAAAATAAAAGGGAAAAGAAGCCGTACCTGAAAGAAAACATGGCTGCCGAAAGGATTTCGGCTCCCTACACTACTCCGAGCAGCAACAGAATGGCAGACCCTAATCTCACAGAGTCAGGGGTCACCGATCCATCGACAACCTCAGGGCCTACTAAAGCAGATAAAAAGCCTAGAAAGGACCTAGACAGACACAGA
Organism: Amorphophallus konjac; assembly: GCA_022559845.1. NCBI lineage: Eukaryota > Viridiplantae > Streptophyta > Magnoliopsida > Alismatales > Araceae > Amorphophallus > Amorphophallus konjac. The sequence continues at coordinate 13,904 of JAHNEJ010000239.1, read as the reverse complement.
CGCCCTAAAGCATACATGACTCGATTGCCGTGCATGCTCTTCTAGACACGACCACACACACACACGACTAGAACGTCGTGCACACGACACAACACTGACCTCGGCAAGACCACGAGAAGGCTAACCCGAAAGGTCACGACACACGAGAAACGCGAGAGTCACGTGTCACGTGACGGAAGTACCTCCTCACTAGAAGAACAGCCAGCTGCGTCCACTGACGTCTTATGCTGCACCTACAAGTGTCTCGTCTACTATGCCGCTGAGCACACGATAAAGACTAAGACACTATAACCAAAACAGGAACCACAGTAACGAGTGACTAGTCAGGGTCACGCCTATCGGTGCCAGTCCAAACGCCCCTGACCACGTGTGCACACACCGACTCTTGCCTAGAGCCAGGCCTCTAGCCAGTTTCCCCCCCAGCAAGGACACTACTGTAAGCAGGGGCCCACGAAAACTTGCTTAAAAACGTACCTCGGGAACTACTGTACCACCACTCCCAAGTGGGACAACACGCCGTAACGTGCCATCAGGCTAAGACTAGTGCAGGCTCACTGGATACAGAACTTTGAAACAAAAGTGCTATAGTACCGACAGGTGAGAAAACACTATCGTACGTACTACGAAGCATAGGACACGAGGTAGCATACCAGACTGCTACTTGACTCAGGACAGTCAAGTAGACCTGTAGACACATCGATCCTTGAGTCAGAAGACTCGGGGTCAAGATCGTTGTACAAAGCGGTACAAGCCGTCAATTGGTCTAATCCAAAGAGAAAAGAAACAACCATAGAAAATGACACACATAGACCTGAGGAATCAACAAGACCCTCAGCACACTTGGACACGCAAATGAGGTAAAATGATACCTCGAGGCATCCAGAACCATGTCTCGTAGTGGACGGAACCGCCGAGACACACACAAGGTTACCTGTCAACCACTGGGTCTAACCGGGTTGACCAGAACTTGACAACGACTCTACAACATCACAAAAATCGAAGCATACCCGGCTACCTTATACGGTGGTCATAGCCCTCATGGGACATCAAGAGACATCCACAGGACGATAGGCAAATCACAAGGTCAAGCCATGATAATTAGAAATCAAAATATCAGAAATGCCATAGCATTAACGCGTTCTAACCCTATAGCACGAACTCAATGCACTAAACAGCCCAAACATGACAATGCCCGAAACTACCATATCACACTCGGCATGCATAGTGCGATAAAACAAGATCGCGCCTGCCAAGAGCAGCGTGTTCTGGATGATCGCACTCGGAAAGCATAGCGCCTTCTTCAAGAACGCGCTCGGCACCCCTAGCGCGATAAAAGAGATCGTGCTCATCACATAGAGCACGTTCCCAACCGCCTCTACCGCTCCTTCACGGAACACGGTGTATCGCAGTGGCGCGTTCTAAGAACGCGGTGCCCACGTATAGCGCGTTCACGTCCGGAGCGAAAACCAAGAAAATCCACACGAAAACCCTATTCCACGCCACAATCGTCGCCAGAACGACGGGGAAACACTTATAACCACCTCGCCAACCTTCCACAAGCCGGAAGGGGCGAAACCACGCTCAAAAACACTTAAAAATGGGTGATTCCCATGAATCGACCAAAAATGACACACAAGGGGAATCAGCCTCCTACCGGCCCCAAATCACGGCCAAATGCAATGAAACTAGCGGGAATGGCATCCAGACATGCCCGGGGTTCGAATGATACTAATTATACTAAGAATGGTCGCCGTTTTTCGGTGAACCCTACGAACTCCTAAAATCACAGTTTCACCTAAACGAGCCTAAACTCGCCGTTCTAGCACCGAACAACACGAAATTGCAGGAAAACGTGCAGGAAGAGTAGGTGATCCATCTCCCTACCTCCACCAAAGAAATCGTGCGCCGAAGCGACTAAATCGCGCTGAAAATGCCAAATCAACGAACCGCGCCTTCTCGGAAGCCACCGAGGGATCGCGCCTCGCCATGCTCAAACCGTCACCCCATCCCGCGTCTCGATCACTCCATCGCGTCCTTGCCTCGACCAGCTCCGCAACGATGTGCACCCCGCGCCGAGAGAACCAGAGGGGAGAGAGAATGAAGAGAGAGAGAGGAACGTGAGAAATGAGGGAGGAGAGAGGGAAGAAAAGAATAAATAGAAAAGGAAATTAGGATTTTTCCTAATTTTTGAAAATTCAATTATTAGCTCAAAAATCCACTAATTCAAAAAAATTAGCAAAAATAGTCGAAACGATCCTCGGGAAAAGTACATCGCAAATGCGGCGTCCACGAGTGGATGAACTGAGAGATAAACTCACAGTAGGGTTCCGTAACTAGTACGAGAGAAAAACTCACACGGATCGTAAAACTCAACTCAGGATCTACAAAATCGATCCGAAACTCTCCGAAAAGGATCCTAAAGACCCAATAAGAATCCGATAAGGATCCAGGGCATTACAGCTATCCTCACTTTGAGGTTCGTTCTCATTGTTTGCCACGAGGCACTCACTATTCCAACTTTCTTATTGGGCTTCGCTCAGCTCATCCCAGATCTCTTTGGCTGACCTACAAGATGAAACAAAAGTAAATTGATTAGTGTCCACAGCAGCCTTAAAAGCATTCAAAACAAATAAATTATCAGAATTCTTTTTCTTATCCTCATCGGTCCACCTTGACTCATTTTTTGGAAGAATGTAAGGACCATGAGTGATTAAATTCATGAGCTTCAGATTAATACTAGAAATCTAAATACAGAGTTTTCCAATCCAAGATGTATAATCAAAACCATCAAAGACAGGAACCGATATCACACTAGTCATCATGAGTAGATCTTTTCTCTTAGACCGTGAGGTCCGCGAATAAAAATCAGAGACTAGGCTCTGATACCAATTGTTGGCCCTGATTAGATGGCGGACAAGAAGGGGGGTGAATTGTCCCCCAGTCGAGATGGTGGATTTTAAAAACAAACTATACTAATTACAACGGAAACAAAATTAACTGCATTAATTAAACTAAAAACTAAAGTGAGATTAATGTTCTCTCAATCTTTCCGATCTCACTCGAATAATCTATGCACTGAATGATTGAACCTACGCCAAACAAGATAGCAGATGTAGCAGAGTGTTGTGGTGCAGTGAATAACAATCTATAAAATCACCTGTGAACGGAGATAGGAGAAATGACAATCACACAGGCATGCCACAAAGAACACAGAGATTTTTAGGTGGTTCGAGACCACGACGGGCTCCCTACGTCCACCCCTCACCGAACCTGGTAAGGCTTCACTGCCACGCTACAAAAGTAGCAATCACGGGGACGAGCCCCAACACCATACACATTGCTTCCGCAGCAATCAACACACATGGGGCCTAGCCTCAAGACGTGGCTCCGTACTACAACACACACACTCACACAAATCGGGGAACTCACCCCGCACTAAAATCCTACACGGAGACGCAGCTCCGTACACCACACACGAATATTTCGATGTTTAGAAAAACAAGAAGGATATAAAATATATGCTCAAGCAGGATTTAGATCAAGAAAACCATCACAAATAAATAGGTAAAAGATATAGAGTGTTTCCCCTTCGTTTTCCAATGGCCGTATGAAGATCTTCCTTGAAGTTCAGGTCAGAGAGAGTCGAATCCGCAGGATGTCGGGGCAATCGTTTGTCCTCCTTGAAAATGCAAGATGTATTCCTTCAAATCCACGCTCCAATCGCTCCTGTAAACACCAAGAACAGATGAGTCCTTCAAAGCCCTTTCATCTCCATCTTGTGGCCACACTCCTCTTCTTCTACAAGAGAATAGAAAACATTAGCTCATCTTGTTGCTTAGGATGAAAATCACAACACTAATGAAAGGGCAGCAAATAGATGAACAAAAGAACATATATATATATTGCAACTCTTAGATAACCATTCAAAACTTTAGGCAAGGTCAAACAAAAGCATGGAAGTGAAAGATCAAGATAACTCCCTCGGATCTTCAACGAAATATTTACATAGGAAGGTAGGGTGTGCTGGGAAATTGATTCACGGAGTGGGAAGAACTCAGCCTTGTAGAATGAGGCGCCCAAGACAGTAAATCACGAAGCTGCAACAGGAGCAGCCTTCAGATTGCAGCTGGGGCTCATGGATGGCCTTAAAACGTGTAATGTCCTACAAATTTACAGTTTAGTATTCTATTTATTTAATAAAAAAATGGATTATGTCTAAATGTTTAAATTATTAATCTTATTATATTTATTTAAGTCATGGTAAAAAAGGTTTAAAAGTTAAAAGAAAGTGAAGAAAAAAATAATAATAAAAGTTTAAAACAATATTATAGGAGGCTAATCGTTTTATAAAAAAAATTAGGAAGGGGTCTGTTGTAGATCTAAAATTAGACCTCCCCCAAATTGATGATTTGAATAGGTGATGATATGACAAGATATAGAACTAAAATCAATGATAAAAGGGGGGGGTCACATGTAATAATGAAAATCCGTGATCGCCACTGAGGCCAACAACATGCCAAATAATATGAAGATCAAAATAAGGGCATGTTACATACCTCAGAAATTCAAGGAAGGCCAAGAGTTGGCCTGGGAATGAACGCGCTATATCGTCCTAGCGCCTTCTCCATATCGCGCTATGTTCGTATGGCGCGATATCAGACAGGAAGCGGGATGAACTGGATTCGTTTCTTCCTTGCTCCAAGGCCGGCCAAGGTGCAAGGGCTCCACGTATCAATCTTCTAGTGCCTGCAAACAATCATAAACAACAAAGAAAGGCCCATTAGATCATGATTTATGTAGAATATGTCCCTATTCTTAATCAAAAGCATATAAGTGAAGGGCTAGATCACCTGGGGGTTTGGTGGTTTTTAAACCCTATGGAAGGGCCAAAAATAGGTTTGGTGTGTGTGTGAATGTGTGTATTTTGTAAAAGAAGTGTTTTTGAAATCAATATGCAATGTTATGCGAGGATTGAAATAAACGAATTGGGGAGAAAAAACTAAGAACGAGGAAGAACACAATATGCCCCAAATACTCCCTTGGATGTGTGAGGAGCGAGGAATTATTGATTTGGAACGAAGAGCAGCCTCCTCCTCGTCAAGATCTCGAGTTGCATCCCTTCAGAACGACGGCCAAGGGTCCAATTTATAGGAGAAGGATCAAGAACGAACCCTAGGTCGGAGTTCGATCAATCTAAGAACTTGGTGGCTCAAATCAAGGCAATCTTGCCGATTAAAGAGGGGGAAAGACTCCTATTAGGATTAGGAACCTCCTTTGGACGGAATATGATTGGAAACTTACCAAAATAGGACCCAAACCGAAAAAGGGGAGTCCGGGTCGGACTGGGTTTCTGACTGAGAACGCGCTACAAGTGTATAGCGCGTTCTTCATGAACGCGCTATGACGATATAGCGCGACAATGATTGGCTCACCAAATGATTAAAAAAAGAATAAATACCCTTTGGACAGTCGTTTAATCAAATATTAAGTAAGAATAACAACCAGAGTGGATGCTGTAAAGATCAAATATCAAGAAATAACGACTGTTCAAATGATCATTCAATTGGGTCCATAACCGCTATGAACAAGAAAGTGATGTGAGTGAATAGCGAGAATGCAAATTCGAGGAAAGATCCAAGGTATGGAAATTGAATTGTAGGGCCAAGAATAGGGAGATATCCCAGAAAATCAACCAATTATGGATCAATTGGGGCATTAACTAGGAGAACAAAGAAATTACTCAACTTATTGGTCAAAAATGGGTGTCTACAGATGCCCCTCCTTGATATGCGCTTTGCAGGGGAGCGAGACGGAGGTGAAACGGAGATGACACGGAGTGGTAATGACGGAGAGATGAAGTGGAAACGTAGTGGAGCGGACTGATAAGTGGATATCAAGGAAAAAGAGACACCCGTCACAACCGACAAGTGATAGGAATAATCCAGAAAACTCCGAGCTAACCACAAGGTCAAGCTAGCACCGGTGACTCCTGCCTAGAATGATAGGTGTGGAACAAAGAAAAGGGAGCTGATCAACCTCTTGCACAAAAGAGGCATCCGCAGTGCGTAGCAACTACGAATTTCACTCAGTTAGTGGAATGGACGCGAGCCCGGCGGATCCATCGACGCCATCGTGCGGTTCACAGCTAATGAGTGGACCAAAAGGGATAAGTTGAATTGGGTTGAAAGGAGGTAGACAAATTCCAGGCAAGGGTCACATCGACCAACGAGATCCAGCGCTTAACTAGGAGCAATCTTTCAAATTCAGAATGGAATTGAATTTCTTTATTCGAAAACTTAAGCATTATTATCCTTAATTAGGAAGAAAAACTGGACATTTATGAATGCAAAAAGGGCATGATGCGTGCAGGGCTAAAATAAAAGAAATCATTAAAACAAATGCAAAGAAAGAATAAAATATAAGATACTCAAGGATAATATTGTTAAATCAAACAGACTCGGGTCAAGAGTTATCCGCAACCACGGCGTGCGGGATGAAGTCTATCGTCCCCAAATTTGTCCGACCTAACGGTCTATCCGACGATTAACTGCATGTTTCTAGATCATCACTGTTTTTGGTAGAGGGGAACTCAGATCCCGAATCATACAGAGAACCGGCCGGTCCTTGAGATAATATAATAATGTAAGTATCATATAGTAATGCAATAAAGGGGGATAAGGGAATACTTACCTGATGGCGTGCCATTTTTTTTTCTGGGGATACAATTGTTAAGCGATAATGCAAGTGCGAATTTAAATACACAATATCACATAAGCAAGATAACACAAACTCAAAACACTCCAAACATTCTCATTCTCATTGTGTTTTCTTTTATTTTCTGCCCCCTTTTTACTTCTTTTCTTTTCTTCTTCTCTCTCTCTTTTATTTTATATATATTTTTTATTTTCATTATCGCGCTATATATACCTAGCGCGATAATGTCGCGCTAGGAACTTATAGCGCGTTATTACGCACATATTCAAAAACCGCCCCCCCCCTTTCATTCATTCAAACTCACTCTTTCCCTCTCTCCGTTTCTTCTCTCCGTTCCCTCTCTCGCCCAAACCTCCATTGCCCTAATCTGATGGAAGGAGAACCTCCCCGACGTTCCAAACGGCGTGCCACCCGCGGCCGTCAACGATCTCGCACGGAGGAGGAACGAGTGCCCTCTCCCGTGGAAGAAAACCCCGACTCGGAGGCGACCGTCTCGGCTAGGCTTGAAGGAGATGAAATGGAGATCCCCTCCGACGAGGCCGAGGAGGTTGAAGGTGCCGCGGCGGCCGGGGAGATAGCGGCGGAGCCCGTTGGTGGTGCGACGGTTCGAAAACGACGATTGGTAAGAAACCACCTCTAACTTGTTTTCTCTTTGATTTTTCTTGTTTTCCTTTCATGAAAGATGAAAACGGAGGGGTAGACGCCCCCTTAGACCAATGTAGAGGGCAAAATGCCCATAAAATGGATTTGGGGAAATGAGGGGTCGCCCCCTACCTTCAAGATGAACGCGCTATGTTTACATAGCGTGTTCATGAACGCGCTATAACGATATAGCGCGTTCAAGAACAGAATGCCAATTTTTTTTATTTTCTTATTTTTCTTTTGTTGATGAACACAAATTGATACTTCTCTGCTCTTTTGTTGTGTGCAGGGCGTAGAGGGTGCAGTTCGTGCCCGGATTTCATGGACATTGGTTCGGGCCGTCTACTTTGCACTACCAGAGTTTCAACGGGCCCGCCTCCGCCGAATGGGCTTTGGAGAGTTCTTGGAAATAGAGGTGCTGAGAGTCGATGTGGGATTGATAAGGGCCCTGAAAGCCAGATGGGATACGGGGTGCAAGGCCTTCCTCTTCCCCTGGGGTCATATGATCCCGACTCTAGAAGATGTCACTCGTATTACTGGACTGCGGGTGCACGGATCGGCAGTGACAGGCTGCACTTACCCTGATTACCGGGAGATGGCACGCAGGCTACTAGGCTTGGAGCTGGAGGGGACTGGCCGGACCTCGCTAGTGTCGAGGATCGCTTTACAGGAGAGTCTCGGCTTGTTCCACACACAGAGGGAGGTGGGGGAGACCTTGACGGCTCATGAGAGGAGACTAGAGGCTGAGGCCAGGGAGAGCTTCGCGACCGAGGCTGGTGCACAGGCCGACATGGAGCTGAGGAGGTTTCTTATTCTGATGATTGGTAAGCTGCTTCTAGCGACTCAAGGTGATGTAGTGAGCTGCCGATTTCTACCTCTACTGGAGGATTTGAGTAGAGTCGGACGGTACGCTTGGGGTGCGGCAGTCCTAGCCCATTTGTTCGACAGTTTTGGCATTTCTTCACTCCAGTCTTCACTCGGGGGATTCTACCCTCTACTTCAGGTATCTCTCTAACCTTAAACTCCATGGATTAAATTATGCACTTGTCTCTTATACTAATCATATGAGCTACATTTCAGGTTTGGAGCTATTTGTATCTTCCTACCCTCAGGCGTGCTTGGGAGGATCGAGGAGATCTACTGCCCCTGGCCAGACGATGGACCCCAACACGAGACAGCCGATCTCTGAAGGACCAGGTCACCCACATTCAGGAGATTAGATATGATGCCCCATATAGAGGTAAGATTTAATTTTTTGAAATTGATTTTAATTATATGAATAAAACCAAGGGCAATGACAAATTGAACTCTGCAGGTGGTCTGGACTCCGTATCAGAGGGATGTCGGGGTGATGCCTTGGGTGGAGGCGGCCATCCCATACTTCGGGAGAGAGATCTGGTTGCACGCCCTCAACCTGGTTGAGCCCCTATACTATAGGCTAATCATGAGGACACTGGGGCTCCACCAGGCGGCAGTAGAGTTCCCGACCCAGGCGACGGACCCACGACCTGGACGACGTTTCGAGGCCTCCAGGGGACAGATGATTGGCGGCAACGTGCCCGGGAGAGTTTGCAGATTGGAAAAGGCGTGGTCGACCAGTCCCTGCGGGAGCGGACTCAGATGATGCCTATCTCAGGCCTACTCTCAGACATACGGTAGCCGGGTCTACCAAAGCGCACGTGGACAGTATGCTTTTAATTCATTGACCATTTCCAACCTTAATGCCTTAATTGCTTGATATGTGATCACCATGTTTTTAATGCAGTTTGACATAGAGGGGAGACTATCCATGGTACAGGGGCTCCTTGACTCCACGATCCGACAGCGCGAGGACCTCCAGCATACCGTAGATGAGCTGGTAAGAACTTGTAATTAGAATGATCTGGATTTAAATTTCAATTAACAATAATGTTTCTTTTTCAGCGCGAGGAACTAGAGGCAGCCCGATCCTCGCATGGCGCTTCATCCTCCACTCAGCCCGCCTGTGACCACACCGATCTAGAGAGCCAGCTTGCTAGTGCAGTTGCTCGGGCGGAGGCAGCTGAGGCCTCTCTACAGGAGAGAGTAAGCAATCTGTTCTTTTAATCTTAGTCTTGGGAATTTATTAATATCAGTTATTGACCAAGATTTCGGGTGCAGGAGCAGGAGCTGCGGATGGCGGAAGCAGAGCTGAGGGCGCGATGCGGAGGAGCTTCCTCGAGATGTGATAGAGCTGCGTGCCCTCCTTGGCATGGAGAGGAGCGAGCGACAGAGAGAGAGGGAGGAGCGAGACAGAGAGAGAGTGGAGCGAGAGCTGGAGAGAGTGCAGTTGAGCACTAGATTAGGAATGGCCGAGCAGCGGGCGAAAGATGCAGAGGAGCGCTATCGGCGGGGGCGTGAGCGAGCTCACGCGAGGGATACTCCCGGGCCTATTCGAGCACTGATTATTTAGTTACTTCCTCTGAGCATCAGAGGAGGGAAGATGCTGAGAGGAGAGCACGCGGTGATAGGGGTTCAGCTTCTCGGGGATCGATGGCTCCTCCTAGGTCTTCCCGGGGAGGACAGGAGGAGGCTGAGAGCTTGTAGAGGGGGAGATCAGGAGGGTCGAGGGGAGAGCTAGAGAGGTTTTTACCCACTCTCATTTTGTACTCTTTTGACATATATAGTGGAATGAGATAGTCTTTGGTACTTGTTGCACCTCTTGTGATTGTTCTTTTGATTTTGCGTGCCCCTGCAAAAGGATATCCCTGCAATAATGCCATTAGAAATATAATGCAATTTTTTTGAATTTTTGAAAGTATGCAAATTTTTATAAGTTTTCAAAAAGAATATTTGAATTTTTATGTTGATTTTGGAAAATATGAAAATTTTGGAAATATTCAAAAAAAATTTGGAAATTTGGCAATATTCAATTTTTTTGGAAATTTGGTAATATTCAATTTTTTTGGAAATTTGGTAATATTCAGTTTTTTTTTTGGAAACTTGGTAATATTCAAATTTTTTTTGGAATTTTGATAATATTCAAAAAATTTGGAATTTTGGTTTAGACATTGCCAGCACAGCATCAACGGACGTTTAAACCACTGGCTAAGGATCCTTGTTCCTTCCCCTTTCGCTAAAAACTGCCCAAAGTTGGGCGTGCATTTAAGGGTGGCGCCCTATGACCGGCTACCTTTGTTAACGGTGCTCCTACCAAGGCCATACTTGAAAAACATTCGGTCTTAGAGGGAGAAGAGAAGAATAATTGGAGATAAGCTTTGTGCAGGATGGGAGGTATCGGACTTGAATTCCTTCAAGGTATTACCCCTCAAAGAGGTGGTCTGTTGCGCCGGGGCTTTATGCATTTGATTTTTAGACCCTTGACATGCATACGACCAGGGTTTTCCCTGCGGGGACTTTGCCTCTCTTGACATGCCATAATTCATAATTTTGCATTTTACTAAAATTTTAACTTTATTTTCATAATAGCCCTTTTTGGCTAGATGTATCATGAAATTTTACTTTATTCTGGGTCAAGACTACCCCTATTTGAGACTTCTCTTGTATTGGGGAGTACCTAGGTTGGTCATCTCATCCGTCAACCTCTTGCACCTGCATTCGGCCGAGTAAAGAAGAGAAAAGACTTTCAGATATACTCATGGCATGGTCAAAGTAGGGACGGTGTTTACCCAAAGGAGCCGGCTAAGGACGTCGTGAAGTGTGTGCGGTGCCCAGCTAAGGGTTGCTCTTAACAAGCGGGGAGGGAATGCTGAACTCCCAGCGCGGGGTTCTTATTAACCAAAGTGCTGCAAAAGCAAGCCTAAAGACTCTTTTATTTAGTAAAGATAAAAACCTAGGATAAAAGTCCTGACTACCACTCTTAATCTTGTTAAGAAGCACTTCATTTTGAAAACCATGTGTGAATAAGGCGATAAAAATGCACCAAAATGCATACGAATACCAACACATTACCTTGCGACCTTTGTTGAAGCAGCTGGCAGCGGCGATGTAGATAAACATGGGATTTGTTGTCCTCATTTGGCAAATAAGGAAGGATAGCAAAGTTTGAAAGTGACTTAACAAGAAGGAGTGGTATTTAGACCAAACTCAGGCGAATAAGGATGAAAAAGAAGAGAGGTGAGGGCTAGAACTCCCTCGCTAAGGCGCAGAGACCTTGATCACAAGGAACGGTTTACAGAAGAAGCGAAAATCAAGAAGAGGAGTGAGGACTAAAGCCTCGAAAGTAGTGGGAGAAAGGGCAGATGCCCAAGGTAGTGGATGCAGAAGAAGTCGGGTCGGACCCATGATTAGGAGGAATTACAAGACGAAATTGATAGATGGAATGAGGCGGATCCAGAGGGTCTGGAGGCAGAGGAGGAGAATCATGAGAGGAAGAAGAATCCGGAGGCTCTGGGGGGATAAAATATCAAGGGAAGCGGTGCCTTGGGAAGAAATAGGGAAAAAGATGATGGAAGAGGAGGAAGAAAATGAAGAACGCGATGTCCTGGAAGAGTAAAAGACAAATCGGAAGAAAGATGGAGGGTCCGGAGGTTCCGGAGGAGGAAATGCCGAGGGACGCGGTGCCCCGGGAGAGTGGATGAAAAGGGTCAGGAGGGTCCGGAGGTTCCGGAGGGATAGCGAAAGAAGGGACGTGATGCCCTAGGAGGGGAGATAAGAAATCCCGAGGATCCGGAGGAGGAAGACACCACGGGACGCGATGCCCAGGGAGGACGGGAGAGAAATCCGGAGGATCCTGATATAGAGGTGTAGAGGGGCGTGATGCCCTAAAAGGGAGGTCCGGAGGTTTCGGAGGAAGCAACTACCAAGGGATGTGATGCCCAAGGAGAAGAGAAAGATCCGGAGGTTCCGGAGGAGTGGAATCAGAAAGGGCGTGATGCCCTAAAAGGAGGGATGAAACACCTGGGAGTTCCAGGGAAATAGCAGGAAAGGGGGCGCGATGCCCTGGGAGAATTAGGGAGGAAAAACTTGGAAGGACGCGATGCCCTAGAGGGAGTGGATTAGAAGAGGATGAAGGATCCGGAGGTTCCGGAGGAATGAGACACCATGGGACGCGATGCCCAGGGAGGACAAGAGAGAAATTCGGGGAGTGCGGATGCAATAGTTGGAAAGGGGCACGATGCCCTGAGGGAAGATCGGAGGGGGCACAATGCCCGGCGAGTGTAAGGAGACCCAATGATGAAGATGAAGAAGATGGGGAATGCGGAAGATACGGAGGTTCCGAAAGATGGGGAAAATACGGGTCTGGAAACCTCGAAAAAAAGGAATGCAAATGCATGCGAATGCAACAAAATGGATGTGATGAAGACATGGATGCAACAGAATGCATGAGATGTAAAAAATATGAAGGGCGAGAAGATGAGATCCTCCTTCTTACCCCGGAGTGGTCTATGAAGAATTGATGATAAATGAGGGTGGAGTTGAGTAAAAGATGGAGAGGATGGAGGACAGCCCCTTGGTATGAGGATAACTGCCCCTCCATTGCAGTGAAAGTGTATAGTCAATAGGCCCAATGGATAAAGTACAAGCCCATGACGAAACTTTAATAGTAAATGACAACTCCCTTGGAGAGTGAAGAACAACAGTGTGAGAGAGTTGGAAAGTTGAGATAGGAAGCATCGTGTTGCCCAGGGATTGTAACATATGAAGAATATTGATCAAGATGGGCGTTCGCCCCTTGTATGGAAGAAAAGGTTCAAGATTTGAAAGTTGGAACAAGGGGTGCCCTGCCCGGACCATGGGCGGCATCAACGCTTGGCATTCTCTTCTGGCGAGCAGTGGCGGGGACTTGGCCTCTTCAACCATGCTCGGCACGACAACACGGATCGGCATCCGGCAGATAAATTTGTGCATCTTGAATAGCATGGCCGTGGCCAATCCTTCTTGCCCGGCTCTTGACCATCTTCGGCACAAGTACTTGCAGAAGTACTCCTATTCTGAGTGGTAAGGAAGCGGAGGTGGAAGGCTCCATGGATGGTGAGATGTAATGGAAGGTGTTGGAGAAAGGGTGAGTGGAAATAGAGGTTCAAACACGTCGAGCTTCTCCCTTTGCTCGAAGTAGTCGGGGTTGGCTCGAGTGCAAAAAGAGATGGATCCTGCTCAGGATTAGCCAAGGGTAAGGGTGAATGGATAGATGAAGGAACAGGCAATGTGACGACCCAGAGTTCAGGATACCGATATACCGATAACATCGATGCACCGATAGCTAGAACTGGGGAAGCCACCCAAGGGGGTGATGAGGCCCCTGAAGGGTTAGTGAAGTTTGTCGAGGGGATGCATAACGAATTGTAAATTTGGAACGCGCATAATAATTAAGCAATAAAATTAAGACAAGTGCGGAAGCAATTCAAAAAAACCAGAGTGATATATATATAACTAGTCCAGAAGCACAAGAGTACTAGTCCAATAAGTACAACTACGCGGAGCATACCCCGCAAAAGTACAACAGAGCCTCACACAAGGCGACCCGTCAACTGCTGGCAACTAAGCACGTCTCTGAGCAATCTCACAAAACCGGGAGACGGCGGGTGCGGCTCACCTGAAAGGAGAAGGGTGAGTCACAGCCAGACTCA
>JAHNEJ010001024.1:142500-329457 GCA_022559845.1 Amorphophallus konjac | reverse complement strand
TCGAGCTAAAACTTTTCGTCATCTTCTAAGCACAACAGATAGGCTATCAAGCCCACAACAGGAATGAATCTCAGAGTTCTCACTACTCCCAGAGTGCTTTCCTTGACATTCTGAAGGTTGTCACCAATCAACCATGGCTGAAAGATGGCGTAAAGGATGATGTCCCAAATGAACGCATAAGCAAGCCGCTCTGATCCAAGGTACCTCCCCAGGAATTCCAACCTATCAGTCAATTCCCCATATCCACCATCTGCTCTCCCGTAGATAGCCCACAATGCTGAGCTAAGGCACACAATGCCACCAGTTATTCCCACAAATGGTGCACCTTTACTCATCAATGAAACCAACTGGTATGGCTTCTTAAGTGGGTACTCTCTGTCGACATCATTGAGCCGGATCGCCATGTAAGGTATTAGAAAAGCTGAAAATTAATTAATAAATAAAGATTAAGCTGGTGAAAGTATCACCAGGATGGCTGATGCAAATAAAAGGATGAAACTTTCTTCAAACAGTAACTGGGACTAGAAATTTGATGACCAAGAAACTTGAACTTTAAATGACCAACGTACTGTTTGTAAGAAACATCTGAAAGCCCCAAAGAATATCCAATGAACCTCCATATCTGTCCCTCCGACGATCAGTGAATAGCAATGGAGCAAACATAAATGTCCACCCATGACAAAATTGAATAGTCCTTCAGACATCTGCAAGGACAAAAAAAAAAATGGAGGCCAGGAATTAGAAGAGTAAATTTGTCCATGAGAGGTCCCCCACCCCCCACTTTTTTTTTCTGATGGGGTGGGGGGAAGAATGTTATCATTTAAATAACAGAAGCTTGTGAAACCAATACAACTTTCAGATGATCTTACAGGATGGAGCACCGGTGCTTCAATAGCATGAATGCCAACTACACTGCCAAGAAATTCGACACATGCATTAGTAGAATGAGAAGGTGAAGCATTATGTTGGCTTATAACTTTGTAGACTTTTAACAGAATGACAGGATCAAACCACCTTTTAACACGCATGAGCTATGACCTCTTCTTAAGTTAATTCTTTCTAGTTTCATAACAGCAATGATCATTCCCCTCAGCAAAACACATTCCATTCACACTTCCACCTTGTTGGCCCCACCATTATCTTCCATAAAAGTGCATTACAGTAGACCTCATCTGGATGCAATAAAACCTGGTGCTCACGAGGCCAATAAATCCCGAACAATTTCCCCTCATGATGCAACACAATAGACACTTCCTCTACATATGAGCAAGCACCCGATGGGCAAAGTGAATTAAGTGAATGAAATCACATAAAGTTGCCACCTTAGCAAGGGTTTGAAGCATTTCATTCAAAAGCAAACACAACTGAAGATCGAAGCTTACCAGAGTTCAGTATGGGTAAGATGAAGAAGAAATTGAGTGAAAGGCCGACGAGGTCGTTCACTGTTGCTTGAGAAATCGCCCACACTGGATCCCCCTGCAGCGTGGATCAAAGTGAATCCAAATAAACAGACACTTCCCGGTCGCTTACGCCCTCTTCTTATGCACAAACACGAGGAATGGAAGGGGAATGGCTACCGGAGCATAAGGGAGAAGGAAGAGCCAGAGGATGTAGGCGGCCTCCGCAGACCACAGGGCAGCCTGCATAGCCCTCCTGAACCTCTGGGTTCCCTCCTCCGCTGTAGATTGGTGCCCCAAGGGTTCATCTTTCTTCTGGGCACGGCAAAGGCCGAGGACGATTCTTGTACCTCCTCGTACACCGTACCCACCCGCCCTTGGCAGCTCAAAGGGTCGACGTGGGCTTCGACGGCTGTAGCGATGGTGGAGGAAAAGGCCGCTACTGCTACTGCTACTGCTACTGCTGCTGGAATGGCGGGCATCAACCCCGTCGTAGCACCCTGGAAAGGGGGCAGCTTTGGGAAGAACCATCAAGGTTCTCGGGGCATTGCTGCTGGCGGCGGCGCCCCAACACAACAGCGGCCGACATGCCATTTGCCAACCTTGTTTCCTCCCCTGGCGCCTGCCTCAGGCTCTATCTGCGCGCGCTCTTCGAGGGAGAAGCTCTGCTGCAGTGCAGACTGTGGGTGGAAGCCATTAGCCATGGCGTCCAACCATTTAAGGGGAGCTTGCTGGGGAATCGATTACTCGCTTGTAGGGAGGCCAAACGACGCAGGAACGCTCTACGCCGTTGCAATATACCCCCTACAATTTTTCATATTTTTTTATCTATCTCGTTATGTTTAGATCTGCATCATTTAGACGAGGGTTGGGGGAGAGAAACAGGGAAGAGAGCGTTAGGAGTTGAAGGAGGACCTACCAAAAAGAGTTAGGAGTTAGAGGAGTTAAAAAATTAAGGGTTTATTTGAAAAAAATATTTTCCTTACATTAATATAGTGCCAAAATTGCCTTGATGTTACATTCCATTTCAAGATGTAAAGAATATTATGTTTTTATTCACGAAATTATTTTTTCAAATAAAAATAACCTTATAGAGAAGAGTTATTTTGATGGATGGATTGTGTCAAAAAAGAGAGAGAGAGAGAGAGAGAGGGATAAAAAGATAGATATGAGAAGAGAGAGAAAGAGATTACGGATAATTTTAATCTTTTCCAAATTTAGTTACAAATTAATTAGAAAATAAAAGATTTTACTAAAATGCTAAGAATTGGTGATAACAAGAGTATCTTTGCAAGTACAAGGTTATTTAAAAAAAGGAGATTATAGAGATTTTTAACTCTATTTTTTGAGTCTATGTTTCTTCACCTCGTTAAAATTAAATTTTTTTACATACGCCGAGGTGTAATGATTTGTTTCATAGAAATTATATCGTGTGGGAAATTATAATTATTAAAATCTTTTTTACAATCTCTACCAAACGTAGCCTACTCACACCCTATCTACGTTCATTTATAGAGAAGCTCAGCTACAGATATTGATGTTGAAAGCCATGTCATCTACCCATTTGTGGGAAGCTTCCTCAAGAATTGTTGGAGTCACTAGACAGAAAAGATAGTGGGCATTGATATGGGTTCCCATAGCAAGTGTGCATTTGTATTGAACTCCTTGTATATCATCATAGTTGATTGTTAACTCATTAATCACAATGATGTTAAGTCTAAGCCCAACTTGGAAATGATTGTTTACCCTCAAAATACTCTCTCTCTCTCTCTCTCTCCCTTCAGTTCACTCACTTCGGCAAGAAGACCTGTTTACCCTCAAAATATTCTCTCTCTCTCTCTCTCTCTCTCTCTCTCTCTCTCTCTTCAGCCCACTCACTTCGGCAAGAAGACCTCCTAATTAATAACCCTCTAACATCACCATGCAAGACATGTGTAGCCAGAATTTTGGTGAACCAACCGACTAGACCTGTACACGGAGCGGATACGAAGCGGATAGTCTGATATCTGAATTCGTATCCGATTATAATCGGTCGGATATCCGAATCCGACACTCTATTATGGTGTATTTTTGTCACTATCCGAATTCGAATTCGACGGATATTATCTAGATTCGGATATATCCGACTATCCGATTAGGTGTAATCGAATAGCCAAATATCATTCGGATTGGGATATATCCGACTATCCGATTAGGTATAAAAATATGTTATATGTTCACAATTTTTTAATTTTTAAATATATAAATATATATATAATGAATTAAAAATATAATAAATATAAAATATGATTATTAACTGAAAATCTGAGAGCCAACCTAGAGTGATTCATGTATAATATCAAAAAAATTCATATTTATATTCGGTCGGATAATATCCGACACGGATATCTTAATATCCGAATTCGTATCCGATTAATAATCGGATATCTGATATCCGAATAAATTATCCGTCGGATATTTTATTCGGATAATTATTCGATTAAACGAATACGAATTCAAATTCGGTTTGAATTTTAAACAGATAATTGTCAGGCCTACAACAGAATGAGAAAGAAGAGGTTATTTGGAGGAGGGATGGGGGGAAGTGAGAGAGTGAGAGAGAGAGAGATAGGGTTAGGAAGACCAGGATCTCACCCCTCTAATAGACACACACACATATATTTATATTATATTATTATGTCAAGACAAGTTTTTCTCTTTGACTTGGCATTATATATATATACACACACACGTAAAGAAGGATGGATGACAGTGGTGTGAATTATGAGGTAAGATAAAACTTCAGAGCACATTCCCATGGATCACCACCATGGATGAAACTTTTTAGGGATAACCCAAGAATATTTAGTTTATTCCCAAGGGTGCTTAAGATATTATGATGATTCGAAGGATATGGGCAGAAACACAAGATTTGGGGAACATGTAAACAAAAACTTCTTCCAAATATGGATGGCTACCTGGGGGTAGGTTGGTTTAGCTGATCCTTTTTTTTTTGGCTGTCTAAAGATTATCCCCACCCACATTTTGGCTGTCAATGTGTTGGATCCAAGTTGGACTTATGAAATCAGTCTATGACTGATCTGATTAAGGAATGTTTAATTAGGGCATGTTTGGCATGATTCTCCAATTGAATCACTTTTTCTATAAATCCCAATCCAGTTGCTTTGAAAGGATATGGTAGCTTGGAGGTTTTTCATATAACCTTTGAGAAACACTCGTTACATCGGTGGCAGTGCAGGTAGTTATTAACTACACCGTCACCGGTTTCATCTATTTTATTATTATTATTATTTTTATTTTTTTTGAGTGAAACTCATGTCAAATTATCTTTGCGTAGGATTCAAGTTACCCATATATCTTGAGTCTCGCGACAAAAGAAAATGACGTGAATAGTATAAATTGAAATTTGCATTATTTTCACTTTTTTTTTTTTACTTGGCGCGCAAGTCACGACAGTGGTTTGGAACCCATATAAAGATAATTTGACGTGAGTCTTACTAAAAAAAATTCAAAAAAAAAGTTGAAGTTGGTGGTAATGTAGTAAATATTTCTCATAATCTTTTGTCTTCTAATAAAAAGTTTTAAATTAGAACTCTCTAGATGAGAAGACAAATGGAGCTGCTTGAAGAGTTGACATAAAATTAGAAAATTATTTAGACCCACTTCCATCCAATGATTTATGTTGACAGTGACAGAGGCCATCTTTGACACAACATTTTAACTGCAAGCTTCTTTAAACTTTTCATATGTTTCAAACAAGTTATTTTAAGGGTTTATGTTTATGAAGACATTTGTACAGTTTTTTAGTTATCCTTTGGCTTCTAACAAAAAACTATAAATGGAGAATTTGGACAAAAATAGGGGTTTGACTTGTGCAATTAGCCACGAGTTAGTATAACTACGTTTACTCATTATTTTCATTTAAAAGTAAAAGCAAAAAATAATCTGCAACTAAAAGCCCACTTTGATAACGGATTAGAATAGGGGTGAGTGACTTATTCGGGGTGACGTGCTGTCATGACCCGGATATTCGGATCGAGTATCTGCTGATTTCAGAGTATTTTCGTGGATCTTGGATCACGTTTTCTAATTAAAATGAAAATTTTGAATATTAGGTATTTGGATCCCCAAATATGAGATAACAATTTATTTTTGGACTCCGTAGCATAGTGCATGTTACACACTTTTCGAAGATCATCGGGTTAAAATTTGAATTTTTTTTACATGTTTTAGATTTTTAAATCAAAAGACAATGAAAAAGAAATAATAAAAGTCTTATAAACCCCCCACCCCTTCTTCTTTCTCATTCTCTCGTTCTCTCTTCTCCTTCTCCCGTTTCTCTCCCTCTCTCCCACATTTCTCACTATCTCCCTCTACTTCACTCCCCAACGGCCGACGGTGGTGTGGAGACGAGGTGGAGGATGACGTGGGTGACATCCGACGCGGACAGGAGCAAGAGTCGGGCGATGGAGAGCGGTGGAGGGTTTTACGGAGTTCACGACTGACCGCAAGGATTTTGACGGTTCAAGTCGATTCGGCGTTTATTACGCGGTAAAGTGTCGTTAAAGGTAGGGGGATAGATTGTAACGATTCGGAGATCCGGATACTAGTAAACCGATACCAAGACTCGGAGACGCCACCCAAGAGGCTGATGAGGCCCCGTAAGGGTTGGGAGGATTAGTCGAGGAGGTGCATAATGAGCTGGAATTACACGTGCAATTATAAAATGACAATTTTAAACGGAAGCAATTTACAATATGAGAGTGATATATTTACATAAAATAGTCCAGATCCATACATAACAAGTCCAACACTGAACAGAAGTCAAAATGAACAACTACACGGGACATATCCCGGCCAAAAGGGAACAAACGACAGACAGACGGACCACTGCTGGCACCTAAGATTTCCTGCCAAAAGCACGAGAAAAATCTGCGGTCTGCTGCTCCGTCTCACCTGAAAAGGAAGGGTGAGCCTCACAACAAAGACTCAGTAGGGTTCACGTGAATCCCTACCTCGCAACTAAACATATAAAGCAATTCATCACGCAATGGCATAAAAGAACGACAGTCAATAAAGCTGTATAGATATATGAACAGTTAAAAGACAGCTAATTTTAAATGCCATTTAATATTCGAACGAATATTTAAACGCGAGAATTATAATCTACCAATAGAATGAAAATTCAACATTTCCAAGTGACATGAGAGAGAAAGAACCACCAGAAAGAAGACCAGACGCGTCCACTGACGACTTATACTGCGTCTCAAGTATCTACCAAGCCTGGAACAGGCAAGTGAGACACGTAACAGTAACCAAGGTCAAGAACTAGTCAGGGTCACATCGTCAGTGTCAGTCCAAGCCCCTGACCATGTGTGCACACACATGCTCAATACCTTGAGCCAGGCCTCTAGCTAGTTCCCCCAGTAGGATGCTACTGCCAAGTAAGGGGGCCCACGGAAACTAGCTTACAAACCGTACACCGGGACTACCCCGCCACCTCTCCCAGGTGGGCCGACACTAAAGGTCCTCGGGCTACGACTAGTGCTTCCATCACAAGGAATGAGAAAATAATTCTATTGGGATCTAAAAATATGTCACAGTTCATAAAAATATTTAAACATGGCTAACATGCATCAATAATTGCATAATGAAATGAACGGAATTAAATTCATATTCTGCAGGCTTAAACGGTCTAATATAGGGCCGCAAGAAGCTGGGAAACGATCAAACGACTGACCGCCAAGTTCACCCATGCGGTCTACTCATGACCGTCGGGCCACGAACATTTCATATATTTGGCAGAATAAAACCTTAATTCGGGAAATGATCGTACGATTGACCGCTTAGGGATGGAAAACGGTGTGGTCAAAGACCGCTAGGCTTACACCGCCTTACTTAGTCAAAGGGTCGTAGCGGTCGTTTACTGGGCCGCTAAGGTTCACAAACAGTCGGTCGAAGGACCACCAAGTTCTACAAATGGTCTAGGTTGAGACCGCTAAGGTCCACCACCTTACGCCGTGAAGAAAACGGTCTCTGGAATGACCGCAAGCCGTCCAGAGAACCCGATCCGTGGGTAATGCATATGAAACCCCTCCTAATCGATCCAGATCGATGGGAAAACATATTTAACCTGCCTTACATCAATCCCACACCCATTCCATAACATTTATATGCCCAAAAACATAAAAACAATGGTCATGGATGGATTAAAACATAAATATCAATGTTCATGCTATCAAGACATAAATGACGATTTCCATGCATGTAATCCTCCTAACAACATGCCAAAGGACAGAAAATCAATCCTAACGAAGCAAGGAAGTCATCCCCCTACTTAGTTTAATCCAAAAATGCAGTTTCCTCGCCGTTCTACACGAGGAGACCGCGCCACACCACGTGGGATTCCCGCCTCCACGCTCCTCTGTTGCCTCCACGATGACAGCACCGCTCTACCCACGCCTCGGGCTCGCCAAGACACCACCTGCACACCCTGCAAAGCCCCCAGGGTGATCAAACCACCGAAAAGCAAGGAGAGAGGGGGGGCGTGCGACCGTGGGAGAGAAAGAGAGTGAGAAGGGAGAGAGAGAACTCCCACGTAAAACACAAAAAAAGAGTTTATTATATTATTTTTTTGTTATAAAACTTTAAATTACAATAAGGCCTTAAAATAAGTGAAATTACATATATGCCTTATTTGAATTCTAAAAGCTTATACAAATGGGCTATTCAATTGGATTCGACCCATTAAGCCCATTAAAATAGCCTAAATTCATTAATCTTTCCACACTTCAACACCGATAAGAATTCGCTAAGAATCCATTAACTACCGGGTCTTACATAGATTCTTACCCTCCTCGTGTTACTTCCTCACAGTTTTGAGCCGATTCGTGTGAGGAAGAGCGGGTTTCCTTTATGTTATGGGAGAAATGTATGTTTGGGACGAGCGGCGATTTTCGTCATTTTGGACGGTGTTTCTTAGTATAATTTTGTGAATTCGATGGGTTGGATGACGATAAATGGTTCTCTCTCATTTTCCCGCATTTCCATGCGATTTCGGGCCGTGGTAAGGCTGAGAGAGGGTTTGGCTTATAATTTGGCGAAAAAAATCATGTTTTGGGATGTGAGACGGTCCTGGTCGTTTCGTGTTGTGGAATGTAGCCATTTGGCGTTTCCCGACATTGTGCCCGGTGGGGACAAGTTCCCCAATATTTTTTTACCCACGATCGGGGCAACTGGGGCATGGATCGAGGTCCCACTGCGGGTTCCCGACCGTTTTCGGTGTTCAGAACAGAGTACAGCAGGGCTGCACTGGGAATTTCGGTCGACCGAACCGGATTGGATCGGTCGACCATTTGTGGGTGTCAGTCGACCGTTCTCAGGGAACAGTTGACTGTTCGCTTCTGGGTGGGCAGATCGCCTAGCAAGTCCGTCGACCTATGCCCTGGGTCGATCGACCGACCGACCCAGGGACAGGTCTACCGAAGCTCTAGTCGGTCGACCTTCTCACCCTCTTTTCCGTTCCACCCGTGCTTCGAGTGGGTTGTCCCATTAGGTCCCATTGACCATCATTTGTCCCGTGGATATCCTGGACACTCTGGTGGATTCGGATTTGGGTTTTTAGGTGTCCGTGAGTTCCGTAGAGTCTCGTAAAGCGTGCCAAGTAAACTTATGTGTTTGGTTGGTTTTGGGTGCCCGAGGAGGGCTATTTATGTAGGGCTTGGGTAATCGTAAAGAGTCATTCCTGCATGAGTTGGCAAGCTGGTATTTGTTGATTTCAAGTATTCGCGAAAGATTATTCCCACATAATTCAGGAGTTCATGTGAGTTGTTCGAGCCGGTATTGGTTGTTTTTGTTCGGCTTTGTGTCACGGCTTGAGGCCGTATTCTACTATCGTTTGATTGTATACATGGACACTTCGACGGTTCCCATGAGACCACGGGTCTAGTGTCTTACTGTTGCATTGTCTTGAGGGCACATCGTGGTTGGACTAGGTGAGACTTCCTAGTGTGCATGGCACTCGTAGAGTAGAGGCGAGACCACCTAAGTGAACGTGCCTTGGTTAGGGTAAGTGTACGTTGCTGTTGGATGCAGAAGCACGTATCCCGTGTCAGGTAGTAGGACACGACCGTGTTGTTAGGTGCAGAGGTACGAACCCTAACTAGTCCCAGAGAGAGATGTGTGTGTGTGTGTCTCTATACCCCTCCCGAGATCGGGTGTGGGCTGTGCATGAGACTTAAGAGACGGATTTGCCGAGCTAGGTAGAGTTACCGAAAGTCTTATCACAGCCCTCTCGGTAGACAAGGTAGAGCTTCTGCGACGGCGAGGTCGTGGCTTTCCAACAAAGTTGTCAAGGTTCTCTTTTAGATCGAGACTAAGGTTGTTCGGCATTGAGGCCATAACTTCTCCCGAGAGTGGAGATAGTGCTCTTGACTGTGGGGTTCGAACTATGACTTCCGTTAGCATGAACGGGCCTTCACAACAGGGGTGTCGTGGGTTTTTCCTGATAGCGTAGTCGCAGTTTTGCCCATTGGATCGGCGATTCTGGCTAAGAGGTCAGGGTTCTCCCTTAGAGTATTGTGTTCTAATGGCTATTGTTGTTACTGGTATTATTGTTATTCCTGTTGTTGCTATTATTACTGTTGTCATTGTTGTTGCTACTGTTCTGTTGTTATTGTTGTTACTGTTTACCACGGTTGTGTTGTGGCA
The DNA here is from genome assembly GCA_022559845.1 of Amorphophallus konjac. NCBI lineage: Eukaryota > Viridiplantae > Streptophyta > Magnoliopsida > Alismatales > Araceae > Amorphophallus > Amorphophallus konjac. Next base: position 319,351 of record JAHNEJ010001024.1, on the reverse strand, counting down.
GGGATATGCGAGACTCCTACTGAGTTAATGAGATGAGACTCACCCCTTTTCTTTTCAGATTTGGTATACCTTTGCGCATTTTCGAGGGCTTACGCGACGCCAGAAAAAGTTCATAGTTACTAGCTGCCAGGGCCGGGGTAGGCCCAACTCAGTGCATGCTTCTTTTTCTGTTGACTGTATCCTGTGGACTCATACTCTAGATTGTACTTAAATAGTTGTAAAATATTAATTTTGGTTCTGTTATTTAATTAATTGATCTTGTACTTCATTTCTTGCATTTATTTTAAATTTCGATGCATTACTACACCGTCAATTTAACTGTTCCGAGTTCCGTAGCTCGTGAGTAGCGGGCCAAGATTCGGGTCACGCCGATTACCTTTCAGTATCCGAATCTTGGGTCGTGACACGTGCCTACCCTCTATTCCTATCCGACTCCGGTTAAGTCATTCCTTCTCTTTCATGAGAATGAGAAAATACACCTTAATCTATATCCGACCCCGATTAAGTCAAAATAAATTAAGTTAGAATAACTCACTCGACACTGGATAAACCATCTTAATCAAGCTGCTTCCGTTATCAAAATGGGCCAAAAATGTTGCTTAAGCACATTGTGAGTGTATGTTTGATGTAGCTTACCTTTAGGTTTTGATAACTCTCACTTACTTTAAGGAGAAGACATTTGATTTGGAAGCCGATCACATGATTTCAACTACGAGTTTCACACTAGATCTTCCTTTAAAAAAAAAAAAAAAAAAATTTCAGGAAAAGGGTTAGCTCATAATATGATCATCTGAAGCTAATGACATCCGGCAAACAACCACTGGCTATGCCAGTTGCCACTGTGATCAAAAGTGGCCAACAACAAAAGAAGGGGAAGTTCTTATTCCATATTCTTTGCTGTGGTACCCTTTTTGTTTGCCGGATAAATCAGGTACCTCACCAAAAGTTGTTATATTTGTTTTGGTTAAGTTAAGATGGGTAGACTATTATTCGAATTTATCTCGGGATAAGTTATTCTATCAAAAAGATAGAATAAAGAGTGTTAAATTTTTTCACATTTCTCGAGAAAATATTTCAGATTATCTTATCTTCCGATCAAAATATTTTGATATATTTTTTAAAATACACTACCTTCTGTTTAAATTATCCGCTTAAACTATTCCATAATCACATAGAACTAATTTTACTGAACTGGGTGGGATTGGCATTTCAGCATTGCAGATGGGGACATTAGCAGATGCTGATTTCTACATTAATCTCTAACCTTTACATCTTTAGGGTAATGCATTTTTTTATTTTCTATCTTTTAAAATCATCAAAATAGATATGTTAAAAGTCAAATTATTAGCCAGTAAAAACTTGACAACTTGTTGTGTTGTTGTTGTTGTTGTTATGTTCTTCCTTTTTCCTTCTAAAAAGATTACCAATATGCCTAGTTCAAATCAAGGTCCACGCAGTTTCTACTCATCAAAGACATGGTACATGATCAAAATGAGACATGTAGTAACTATTTATGTGTTTAAGATTCCATATGTAAGTGGTGAAAAAAACAGGGTTAATCTCATATATATCATCCGTACATGTAAAGTATCAAAATTGCTATCTTTAAACATCATGTATCACATATACCATTATTATTAATCAAAAAATTCAAAAAATCTAGTAAATGACAAAGATACTCCCTAACCTTTGTGCGGAGAGATTTGGAATTGATTTGATGTTTTCATCGATCTTTATCAACAATTTTAAAATTATATCTTTATCATTTTAAACAAAAACTAAACATAAAGGCCCGGTTTGTCAACGGGGTTGTCGGAAGTATGTCGTATCCGACGAGAGAGAAATCGCTGAGAGGTCCACGCTCTCCCTCACAAAATCTTCCTTACCCGAGCCCGGGCGACGTGTTCGACCTCATGGAGTCAAACACGGCGTCCGCGCTCGATTAACAAAGAGGGCTAAATGGACTATTTGTTAACCAAACACGATTAACTCACCTGCGAGTGAGAGAGAGATGGGACCCACGGCTCTTTCTCTCCTCGATTGTGTTAATCTCTTTCATCTGGTACGCTAATCTACTCGGTTAACAAACACGCCCAAATGGTACAACACAGGGGGCACTGTGGTGGATGATGCCCCCCCCGGGTGGGGTGACAAGTAGACGGGGAATTAGGAATCTGTCTGTCTTCAGAAGATAAGGAGAAGCCCCCACAGAGCAAAATGTTCCGCGTGGGGGAGCCACCGGATGAGAAGGTGCTGCGTGGGGCCCACGCATCGGGCGGCCGTGATCATCTCCCCGTTTAAACGAGTAGGTAGAGCTGGGGACGGAGCTTTATATAAACAGATCGGCGCAGGCGCTTCCGCCACCTCCCACCGGGCCCTCCTCCTTCGCACTCGCTAGTCCACTGGCCTCCCCGCCAGTAGCAGTGCTTCTGTCTGGGTTCCTCCCATGGCCGCCACAGCGCCTTCCGGCGCCAGCTCTGTCGTCCTCGCTTGGTCTCTTTCTCTCTCTGTGCGTGCGTGCGTGTGCGTGTGCGTGTGCGTGTGTGTGTGTGAGCAATGCAGAGTTTGGTGCTTGTTTCGGCTCATAAGATTTCATAAAGATGCTCTCTTTTGTACCTTGTCTCACTCTTTGAGATGGTGATGACATACCCATGTGAACATAGGGGCTCGGGGGAGGACGGGCAGCTGGGGATGGGGGACTGGGAGGACAAGGACTGGGTCTGCAGCATCAGGTCCCTCGAGTCGAAGAGCGTCGTCGCCGTCGTCGCCGGCAGCAGGAACTCCCTCGCTATATGTGACAACGGGAATGTGAGTAAAAGATTCTTCTTTCTTTCTTTTCCTGCTTGATTATGGACTTATTTTTGTTTCTGAATATTGGGTTTTTCTTTGCCCTTACTGTGAGTAGTTTGATGTTGTTGTTTTGGGGGTGGGGGGATAGTTATACACTTGGGGATGGAACCAGAGAGGCACTCTGGGGCACCCCCCCGAGACGAAGACTGAGAATGTTCCCACCCTCGTCAAGGCGCTTGCCCATGTCAAGATCATTCAGGTATGGACCAATGTGTATGTATGCGTGTATTTGTGTGTGTAGGTCATATGCTAGCAATATGTTTAAATTGTAATTTTGCATGTCTCAACTCTTTAAGTAGTGGATGGAAGGTCCAAGTGCTGAATAGTGGCTTCGATGCTTGTTTAAAATTTCTCAGGCAGCTATTGGAGGGTGGCATTGTCTAGCCGTGGATGATCATGGCCGTGCTTATGCTTGGGGTATGGCTATGTATTTCCCAGATGTTTATTGAGATATTATATTCAGGTTAACGAGAGTTTAAGTGAAACTTTTCTTTACCCATATTCTTTCTGACTTTCAGTTATATCTGTTTAATAAAATTATTCATTTTACAGATATTCGTTGAGTTATATCAAGTTAATGAAACCTTGTGTGCCATATGCATTAAAGAGTTTTATGGTCTTTAGATGGACTTGTCTCCTCTTAAATTGTTGTTTCTATCAGTTTAATGAAACTATATGTATCATCCACGTTAAAAGAATTGAATTTGGAAACCTTCAATGGTTTTGTGACCCCTCAAATTGTCACCTGTATGATGGTGCAGGTGGGAATGAATATGGACAGTGTGGGGAGGAGCCTGAGAGGAAGGATGAACATGGCAGGGCCTTTAGAAGGGACATTGTAATCCCTCAGAGATGTGCACCTAAATTATCTGTTCGCCAGGTGATAATGTTCATGCCGATCATGCTGATATCATGTATTATTATTTTAAATATGAATAACCAACACAAGGATTGCCATATTGGAACTCAATGACATCTCAATGGGACAAAGAGGTCTTGGAGAAATCTCAAGGAGATCAAGAGATTTCTCCTCATTTTCCTCATCCTTCTTTCTCCTCCTCCTCCGTCATCATCTTTGTCTCTCCTCCTTTTCTTTCCTCTTTCTTATCCTCTGCCTCCTTCTTCTCCCTCTTCTTCTCCTTTCTCGCCCTCATCCCCTCTATTGGTCTTGATTGAGATTGGTCTCTATCTCTTAGACCTTTGGCAAGACAGAGGTCTTGCAGGGACCTCGAGAGATCTTGGGTTATGACAAACCACAAAGCTAGAGATGTGTGACTAGTGCAAGCATTCTTGATTTAAAAATATCATTTTTCCACCTTTTCTTACCGTGTTGCACAAACAGCCATGCTCTAGTGTTGCATGTTAGTTTGAGAGTATGTGGTGCACATGGTTTGCCATCTCTTGTGATCACCCAGATCTCTCTCTCTCTCTCTCCAAGGGTCTTGAGGTAGAATCTCCGTTGAGATCAAGAATAAGATGGAGATAGAGGAGAGTGGGGGAGGATTAGGACCAAGGAGAAGGCGGAGGAGAAAGGAAGGTAGAGGAGAAGAAAAAAAGAGGAGGAGGAGGTGCTCTTCAACGTGCTGCGATGACATTGAGGTCTGAGAAAGTGATCTTTGGAGATATCTAGATATGTTTTTTCATTGTTCTTATTGTTATTGTGCTAATTTAACTATATTGAATGCCTAAATGCATACAATTAAAAACCTTTTCTGTGAAGTATAAGATTATCAGATCTTTGGCTGCTATTTCGTATCTCTCCAAGAGCTCTTCTTTCCAGCCTTTTCTGAGAAAGTAATTTGCGAATGGAGTAATTTCTAGTCCGAGTTGCCCAAATACCTTGTCATTTTTTGATTGTTAACTAACAGGATCCATTTCTTTTCCCTCACTGATGGCCTTCTAATCCAAGGATGAATTATACCTCTCTTCACATTTCCCTTATAAGTTGACCAAGGTACCCAGCATTTTATCCATGTTCCACATGAACCACTGTAACCCAATGCAAATAAACATCATCCTTCTACAAGTTTTTTATGTTCTTCAGTTTAAATTAACAGAAACTTCACATGGTGGATACAGCGAGAGCAGGGAATAGTTCGGGGGAGCTCCATAGCGGAATGGTTGGGTGACTCTGGCTAATGAATGGAGGTTCTAGGTTCGATTCTGCATGGGGCTGGATGAATCTGGTGTGTTGGCACTCCCCTGCCTGCAGTCATCCAGGGTTTACTGGCAAAATCTGGGTTTCCCTTGTCATCTAAAAAGAAAGCAGGAAATAGTCTTCTCTAGTCTGGGGAATCCCAGCTTTGTCTGAAGTTTTGTGAGGCACCTACAATGCTCACCTTGCATATGTTCGTATTCTTGGCCTTCCCCAGAGTCTTTGCAAGAGCCTGGAAGTTTTACACAGTTCAAATTTATTTTGGAGGTCTAGGAAGCTGTTACTTTCTAAGGCTATATGTCTGCATTCTTGCTCTCTTGGTTATGGTTTTTTTTTAGCAGTCTATCATTGCCTGTTTCCCTTATTCATCTGCTTGTTCATCTTATCAATTGTAAATTCAATGAAATTCATAGATGCCTTTTCTCCATATTTTCCTCGAATGAAAATCTTCAGGCCTTACTTGTATAATCTCTAAAACTTAATGTACAAGGAATCCTCTTGTGAGGAATTTCAAGGCTTTAGATCAGCGGCCAATGTGGTAGAGCTTAGAGCCTTAGACTATGTAAACGTGCTAATGACTTCATTATTTGTTAATGGCTAGCAAATTTGTCTTGCCAAATACTAACAAGAGTTTTCCTTTGAACTAGATGGCAACTTGAAGACAACACTTATTTGTAGTGTGCATAGCCTTTACACTTATTTCATGTTACTCTTTCTGACAATTCCACTGATAACATGTTTACTTGAATAAAATGTATAACTAGAAGGTTATATGGAAATAGTGGTGGCAAGATGACGTACAATGTCTGAAGGTAGGGTTTTTTATTAGCAACTGAAAATAAAAACTAATTAGGACGGCCTAGGTTGATTGATGAGGGTTCATAGTGATGGCTAAATGCTATCATTGATGAAATTTCCAGGCTTACATTTTGCAGACCTGCTTTTGTGCTGGTTTGTTCTGTTTATGGATTTGAAATTGAAGGATCAACCATATGAAGTTCACATTTCTGTTCAAGACTTCAAGTTATCTATGTGTTATACGAAAGCAGAGAAGAAACTTTGGCATGTTTCCATTTCTTGACTTTGCTTATTTCTGAATTGCTATTGATTTTGTCAAGGTTGCAATATATATATACATTATGGTTCTCTGGAAGAAAATACATGAATATGAAAACATTGTCAGCGTGAAGTCCCTTCTGTTCAACTATGAAAACAGCCATATCAGTGCCAACCTGTACTTCCAGTTTATTGGCTCACCTGTTGGTAATTCAGCATTCTCTATTTCATATACGTAACGCACAGCTGCTGATTATATCTCAGGTAGCTGCTGGAGGTACTCATTCTGTGGTTCTTACCCATGAAGGGCATGTGTGGACCTGGGGTCAGCCATGGCCTCCAGGAGACATGTATGCATTTTCCTTCAGTTTTCTCAAGTTTCCTCCATCAGTGGTTGTTCTTATTGTCATTTTGGTATGCTTACAAGTGATATTTTTGCTTTAGAAAGCAGATTTCTACTCCTGTACGAGTACAAGGCCTTGAACGTGTCAGGCTGATTGCAGTTGGGGCATTTCATAACTTGGCACTTACAGAGGAAGGAATACTCTGGGCATGGGGAAATAATGAATATGGCCAGCTTGGGACTGGAGATACTCAACCAACATCGCAGCCTATTCCCGTGCAAGGGCTGTCTGGCCTTACTTTGGTGTGTAACTTTGTATTCAAGACTCAAAAACCTTCTTTCTCTGTGATTATCCATGAAAGTTGTATCCCTGCTTACATGAATTTATATATCTGTAATAGCTAAATTTTACTGTCTGTAGCCAGTAGAATTGCTGGTTGCTAGTTTCCTTGGAGGCAATTGATCCCTGTATGAGGCCTCCTTTTCTCTTCATCAAAGAGTATTTCTAAACTTAAGGAGAACATGTTTTTACTCTTTGGTTGCATGAGTATGGCCTGTGAAGTAGTTACCTACTTACAACTTGTCTCATGAGACTTTCCTGATCAAACTTTTCTTGTCCAGAAACTTGTCTTCACTTTTTAGCAGGTTACAATTGGGCAGAGCAAATTGTTGCAGGACGTCTCCAAATCCTTGGTTGCAAATTGGACCTAGCCAACCCCATGATCATGGCCAATGATTGGCAAATTATTAAACTTCGACTTCACATCCTTGTTAAAAGGAATCTAGCAAGCTGATGCTGAGTGATTTTTTTTTCAGAAGTTGGGGATTGCACCACCAATTTTATTTAACACAAATAGACATAGTAGAAGTGTAGAACTAAGTGGAGAAGGAGAGACTTCTCATCCACTGACTTCACATTTGAAACCTAGCAAAACTGCCAGCAGTGTTCTCCTTTTAACAGTCTGAATTTCTGCTAGACTCGAATGTGTTGCTTGTTAGGATTTTCGAGACATCTATTCATTTTATATTGTTTTCCCATTCTCTATGTTTGAGCAATGACGGATCAAGATAAAAAATTTAATAGGGAGAAATAATCTCTCATTGGTTCCTAGATATCTTCTAGAAATTAACTCTCAATGCCTGCAACTTTTTAAAATGTTTTGCTCAAGGCTTAAAAATGTACCCTGCTGCACATCTTATCGACACATGTTAAAGGTCCAAATCCTGCAGGCAAGTCGATGATTTCAGATATTGTTGGAAATTAGAAGGGGGGAAGGACAATTGAGGTGTGTCAAAGGGGTCTGAAGAAAGGAAAGTATTGTGGGGAGGGGTTGGAGTGTAAGAACCCACTATTGTGTCAAAATTTTCTCCATTGCATTTTTAAAGGTCAGTCTTATTTTGTTGTACATATAAAAATGGATGCTATAAATAAATGTTAAGTGGTTTCCAACTATGCTTTCATATCAGTATTCCCATCATGAGCAGGATTTGAATGTGAAATCTTAGCTGTTCTGATTTTTTGGTTACACCTGAAATTTTAGATTGGGCAGCCTGTATGAGGGTTGTTTATTAAATGATTGCTCTGTTTGCGACCTTGTTTGGGAGCGATGATTCACTTTTCTTCTCACCACCTTATCCATGGTGGGTTTTATGAGGATGCCTTAAGTTCTTCGTGATGATGATGAAAAGGAAGTGGGGATTGATAGGGCTTAATGCGGCTGTTAGGAATTACCTAACTAGCATGATGAAAAATTTGTAGTGTGGACAACGGAGACCATGCCAAACATCTCCAAACTCTTAGATAAACTATGTTGCTGTTTAGAAGTTGAGCACAAGAAAAATAATTAAGCCCATTCTATAGATAATGACCTAGTCTAAATATTTTTACAGAGAAAAATAATTGCATGAATGACATTCTTGGTAGGTAGTTTTGAGCCATAGGTATTCTTGAGTTATCATGTCATTTTGCAATTTGTTTCCAATGGAACCTAACCTGATTACAGTTGTTTGGCTTCAAGTCGCCTATGACCAAGTTGTGTATACCCAGCTTTAATGCCAGCAGAGAACAATCCTGATGCAAGATGCTATACGTTCCAAGCTCACCTAAATTGTCTATCGTGTAGTCCATCTTGTTCAAATTGCACCTCCTGAATATGAAAATCATTAAGTGATGTGCCAAGGGTATTTTCTAGCAGAAGCCCCTGTTGAATTTTTCAACCTAAAGAAAATGTAAACCATGACATATAGGTATCTGTTGGGTTTGTCAAAGCATGTAGTTCTAATAGCTGTTAGCAGATTGCTCGAGGGTGTGGCAAGAGATCTGATGTGTAGTTTTCACAATTTGACATTTTTCCAGCTCAGGTTTTGCATCTAATTGTTGCAAAATTTAGAAATGCTTGATTATGAATTGCATCTAAAGTTTTCAGGATGCCAGAAATGTGACTTCACTTGCAGAAAAGGACATTGGATCTCAGAAATTATGGTTGTCTCTGAAGCGGAACAATAAACTAAAAAATGAGTTGGAGGGGAATAGTTTGATATTGCGTTGTAACTGAGAAAAAATGTGTGGCATGAACTGCCTTGAGAACTTTCAACCCAGGAAGCCAAGCAAGTGGATATCTGCTGATGCGTCTTGAGTGCCTTTAGCAATAGCTATTAGTAGATAGCTCAATGAAGTGGCAAGGGAGCTGATGTGTAGTTTCATAGCTTCACATTTTGCCAGCTTGGATTTTGCATCTAAGCCTTGCAGAATTCGAGATGTTGACTTGGAATTGCATCTCAGTTTCCAGGATGCAAGAAATGTGGCTTCAATAGCAGAGAAGGGGAATATATCTTAGAAATTTTGGTTTGTCTCTGAAGCAGAACAGTAGTTTTAACAAAGTGAACTGGAGGGGAATAATTTGATATTGCTTTGTAACCTAAAAAGAATCCCTGGCACGAACTGCGATGTGAACTTTCAACCCCAGAAGTCAAGTAGGTAGATATTTGCTAAGGTGTCTCGAGCATCAGTGCAGAATAACATTATGTTCTTTGGGTATTTGCTTTGTCCTGTTCTGGTGTGTTCTTCTTTCATTTTCTGCTATCAATTTGATCCACCTTTCTGTGCTTATTGACATTGTATGTGCCTGGTCTGGTGTGCATTTTTTTGTCTGCTATCCGTTTGATTTACATTTCCCATGCTTAGTGACATCACGTGTCTGGTTCTGGTGTGCATTTTGTTCTGCCATCCATTTAATTTACCTTTTTCTGCATATAAACATTACACATTATCTTGGCATTGTTAGCATCATCTTTTATTTTAATGCAACTTTCTGAAAGTAAATAAAATTCAGGAAAGAATGAGAATGATGTATCAAAATCTTTTTCTAGCTGAAGATTCAGTCCTCAAATGGCTTAACAAGGAAATAGTAGCTCCATCAAAACATGGCCATGTAGGAATGAAATATATTATTATATTAATGCATGATCTACACTCCCACAGCTCCTAAATTTTTTTCCGTGGGTAAAAGAAAACTCATTTTATCAAAAATTCCTGATAATCTCATAGTCTTGATGATAAACTTCTACAGATGGTATGTACGGTGATTAGAACAAATGCTATACTTTATCCTAGCCAAAAGACAGAAAGTCTTTCTACTGAAGCTATTTAAATTTTAAAGTGGCAACAGATTAGTTAGACATGCCTCAGGATATGTCCCTGTGCTTCTACTAAAAAAATGGTCCAAATGTCAGTGACCATTGTGTTACAACCAACAATGAATCCCAAGTTGTGGTGCTGAAGCATGTGAATGTGCATAAAGGCAGTATAGTGTTAAGCAGCATTTGTTTTGATTTAAGCTGTTTCCGTAAGACAAGTTACTCTAGGTAAGGGAGCGACCCATTTCGACATTCAAGTCCCAATTGTTGATAGACTTGGACCAATCATGTATATTACCTTTCATCCTTTGCCTCAGACAAAAATTTTACTTAGCATGTAACTCTTGCATGGCTACAATAAATAATTTCTTTTTGCCTTGAGGAACGTGCAAACCAAGAGCTGTAGAATTAAATGTGTGGTGGTGTTGCACGATCAAACTCACTCAAGGTAAGTCCAGGATCTGCTTGTTTTTTCTGTTGAACAAGAATACCATTGCTTGGTCTTTAAGATTTGTGGTCCATATGTCATGTCACACGGCCATTTTTTTATTATCAATATAAAATGACATTTGTTTTCTAGCTGGCATGGTGTCATCCTTTATTGACTATGAAATGTGTTTTATTTTCTGGAGGTCTGTACAATTTGTGCTTGTTTGTGGACTCTGTTGATTCTCTGACTGAGGTGTGAGAAATGCAGTTTTATTGCTCAACGTTTCTTCATTTTATATCTTTAAGACTATCGCCTCGTTGATAAAACATTTGTGCCCTTTGGTTTTAGTTTTCCACTCAGAAGTTTGACTTTTCATGTGTATAGGCCGATATTGCTGCAGGAGGATGGCACTCCACTGCATTAACAGATAAGGGAGAGGTACTTATTTTTCAATTTTCTTCCCCTCTGAAGTATAATGCATTTGACAATACTGCAGAGCAGAATTGGCCTATTTGAGTTACTGTTTGTCTAGTTTTTGCATAAAATCTCTGGACTGTTAAGTATGTTACAAATTCTATGTATGTCATGATCTGGTCTCTATGTACTTCCAGATAGCTACTCACTCATACAACAGCCTGAAGGGGAAACAAAAAGAATGATCTCGAAAGACAAAATAAATAGATAAAAAAATCAGGAATGCATGACGATGCTTGTTTATGATTTCTGCTTTTTCCTGTGTCATTTATTTACCGAGAAAACAGCTTATCTTCAGTCAGTTTAATGTGTATTCTCCCAGATGGTTGACTAGCTCTGTTTGAAAGTCTGAATAGCAGTCCTTCGACCTGGAAATTTGGAATGCTGGCTTGATTGTCAACCATCCAGCAGTCGGGTGTCAATTGAGTGCATTAACTAGCTTAACCTTGAAGGTTCTATTCCCCAATCTAGGATCAATTGTCCCATAACTTGGAAAACCTATATGACTAGTGAATAAATCAACATTTACTGAATGACCTAGGACCAGTTCTTATATTATCAAATCATCTCTTTTTTCTTCAATCCATGCAGATGGCGGTCCATATGTTCATATATTTTCTTGACGCTGATTGGATTTTTTTCAACAATTGTTTCCTTCTTTCAGTGACCTACTGTCGGTCTCATATAGGGCTTGCACTAGAAACATGAAAGTTGTGTTTGTTAACATGATTGTTATTCATCAGATTCTTAGGCAGCGTTTGGAACTGCTTCACCCAGCAGATTCCAATCATTGAAAGAGTGTTGGGTGGGGGGGGAGAAATGAGCATTAAATACTCTAAGAAGCTATCTTTCTTTTCAAAATCTCATTTAAAACATGCAGAAAGAGATGGGCGCATTGAGGTGCCTTTCCTCTTACCAAAAAAAGCAACCCAAGGGCTGCTTTGCAAAAGCTAAATGAATTCCAATGATTGAAGTGGGGCCCACATGTTCCAAAATCACAAACACCAAAATCTTTTCTTTCTTAACCTTGTTCCCAAACATTGCCTTAGATGGCATCATGCACTCTGATAGATTTCAGATAATATCTTGGTAAAATTTCTGATTCTGAGAACTGTTCTTGTCAGAAGTTTTTTTTTCATCATGCAGCGCTTTGGAAATAGGTCTGATAAACTTTATCTTCAGGAGTAAATCGATTTTCTTCTGGACTTACTCTTTGATGCATGGGGTTCATCTGTATATCAACTTAGAAGTTATAATTGTTCACAAAATTTCTATTAGGCATTAAGAGATCAATTGGCTGTCCATATGTATCCATGCCAAAAAATGTAATCAACTGTCTCATCATGTTCAAGGCTGTGTTTTTAATTCAGGTGCAAAACTGAAGATGGTATTTTGACCAATAAAAAGCTATATTTGCCCGAGAGGAGACTGTTCATGTGTTGAGTTTGCTTGCTGCAGGTATATGCATGGGGAAGGGGTGAGCATGGAAGGCTTGGATTTGGAGATGATAAGAGCAGTAGAATGGTGCCCCAGAAGGTCCATCTCCTGGCAGGAGAGGATATAGTCCAGGTACTTTCGACGAAATCAGCTTGCGAAACAACTATTATTTATTTATTACATTTTTATTGACATTTTCTGTCGATTATCAAACTACTCAGATATCATGTGGAGGCACTCATTCAGTTGCACGCACACGCAATGGTCGGATGTTTTCTGTAAGTGTTTTCTCCTTCTAAAAAGTCAATCTAGTTAGCTGCATATGGCGTGAGTCCTTAAAGCAAAAATTACTTGACTCAAGGCCTTGTGAAGCTCTAGTAAATTCCTAGTTTTGCCAGATTTGTACCAGGAATAGAAAATCCGATTTCAGAATTGGATCAGTCATGCCTGCTTCTAATTCCAGTTGCTGTTCTAGTTCCAGTTTGGACAACAACTCTCTGGTTCCTGTTGATTCCTTGGCATCCGTGCCAGACCATTCCTATGCTGTTCAGTGCTTCAGCCAGTTCATTTTAACTCCATGCATTTATGCTTGTCGGTGACGCTCAGCCAAATTTTCATGCCCCTGAGCTTTAGTGATCCACTTACATTGAAGAGTCGCCCAAATTCTACACTTTCGAAGCATAGAGCAGTTTCCCATCAAGTTGCATGGTCTAAGTGAAGATTGTGATTTGCATAGATTGTGAATTTAACTTTCCATCTTACCAAAGTTGCTGATGTCTGGCTAATTCTTTTTTCCATAGTTTGGGCGAGGTGACCATGGCCGCCTTGGATATGGAAGGAAAGTCACGACCGGTCATCCTATGGAGGTTCCCGTAAACATACCAGCACCTAGAGATCTTTCTAGTCCGGAGGGGCACTGGTGTGCTACATCTGTGGCATGTGGTGGTCGCCATACTCTAGCAATTGCCTCACGGGATGATGAACCAGAACAGTTGCAAACAATTTGAGTGTGCCCAAGCAGGTATATTATACATCAATGTGTAGTGAGGAAATATCTGACAATAAACTAGTTGGAACTGAATACACGTTGGTATCAAGTCAATGAAATATTGGAACCACATCTCTTTATTACTTGTCCTGAATTTGTGCTGGGGCATGTTTCTGGTAAATGGGCATCAAGCAGCAAATCTATTGCTCTCCACTACTCCATCTATTGCACTGTGTGGAACCTATGCCTCTCGCATTAATAACACTTGGACTTCAACTGTGAATTGACAATGGGTTTCCCTCAGAAGCATGTATGCATTCTTGTAGCAGCACAATGCGCAACCTTAACTGCTAAATCTGTGCTGTAAGATGCCTGCTGTGCTAGGACACGTACAATTAGGGATGTCAATGGATCGGGTTCGACTCGGTTAGACTAATACCATATCCTATCCGTGAAAATTTTACTAATATCATATCCGGATAGTACTCTATTATTTTCGCGGGTATGAATATGGGTATATCCGTCACGGGTATGGATATATCCGCGGATATCCGTATCCGTCTATAAATCATGAGTCCATATTCACATCTAAAGAAATGTGAGATATATGAGAATTAGAAAAAAATAAATCTGGTCAATTCTTTCATTTCTAAAGTAATTTTTATATTTTATAAAAACATTCTTATAATTTTAGCACGAGGTCTAAACTCACAAATTCAACAAGACGGGCAATGGATTGGGTTCATGTCAAAATTATAGGTCTAACATGCACAATGATTTATTAAGAACGGATTCGGATCGGGTACGGGTTTGAGTGCACTAAATTCATACCTTATCCGAATATGAAACGGGTATTTTAAACGTATCCGAATCTGAATCCATATTCGTTTATTCGGGTATTACCCGATCCATCACGGGTAAGGTAATGCGGGTAATCGGATTTACGGGTATTTTTGACATCCCTACATACAATGCACATCAGCTAGGGTTCAAGCCTCAGATTCAAAGGCTCAAGCATTTAACAACTTTAAACTATGCGTGTATACAATTTACAGGATGCATTCATGGACAATGCTGGTGAATCTTTCACTGCATATTCCCCTGGTCATGCATGATCTTCTAAGCAGGATTCATGCCATTGTTCCCACCCCCGAAATCTCTCTCCCTTCCCATTCTTATTGAACCATAGGCGTCTGAAGGTAGCTTCTCCTTGGGATGGGACGTTCAGACCTGGAATAAGGGTCTGATTAATGGAAAACTATTGCAAGAAGTGTGGAAAAATCTCCTATGAAATTCTCAAAAATGCTGAGAATTTACTTTCCCGATTGAGAAGAACATATAAATACTTAGACAAAAAAAAACAAAATCATAGGCATGTTGTATCTCAAGACAAAATGAAAAGAATGGGAAAACTATAAAGCATTATTCAAACGCCGATGCTTGTGTTTTATGAAAGAGACTAAAAGATATGATCTTTGAGGACTTTTTTGGCATCGGACATTTTTACAAAATCCTTGACACCATGCAAGTCTGACACCAGTACAGAATTTGGAAAAAAAATTGAAAGTGAAATCTCATTTGCAGTGTTATCAGAATCGGATCGGCCGGTCGGACCGGTCCGACTGCGAACCGATCTAAGAATCGGTTCGATTAAGGTCGGTCCGGTCTAATATTAAAAAATCTGACGAACTGCGGTTCGATCGGTGAATCGGTCTGAATCGGCCCGACCTGATTTATCTTTTAAAATAGAAAAAATTAAACATAAAAATATTTATATATTTAAAATAATATTTATGTGTGAATAAAATTATCTTATTATTATTGATTTGGTATTATTTATTATTTTATATTAGATATTTTTAAAATTTAAAAATTTAAATGAGCATATATGTCAATTGTGAAGAGTGAAAATCAATAGAATATTATAAAATTTTAAGGTCAGTTTATTTAATCATATTATTATTATTTTTTTACTTGTATAGTTACATAATCATAATTCATGACTAATAATTATACATGTACGTTGTTTTATTTTAATCATTATATCTTATTTCTTATTGTCTTGGGCTATAGAATCGGGTCGGATTTTGTATCAATATTATGATGACGTCACGGTTCAAACCGGTTCAATTAAACGGTCTAATCGATTCGAACCGAACCAGCTCATTGACTAGTTCAAGCACCGATTCAGTTCTGATAATATTACCCATTTGTCTCTGTCGGTGCCAATTTGGGGGGGGGGGAAAGTAAATGACCTATTTGCCCATGTTAACCGTTGCCAACTCCCGTTACAAATTTGCATTTGCTACATCGTCGCTCGTGCTGGATGTGAATTAATTTGCTACGTGGCCAATGCGAAGATGAACTGCGACCCGATGGCGAGGACGAGCATGGCAGTGGCGAGGACGATGGCGACGGCGATTGGCAATCGGCGAGGGCTGCTTTGGCTCCAGCTCCATTGTTGCTCTGGCTGCGCTCCTGGTGCTGGAGGAAGAAGACGATCGTCGACTCCCGTTGCACTACTACTACTGCTGCGGCAAGTGGTGGTGGAGGAAGAAGGCATGGCCGGGACGAGGTGGGTGACGAGGGTAGAAGGGTAAATGCCCCAGAGGGAATCTGCTACAGCACCCAGGAAGCTCCCTCTTTGCTGCTTCCGGCGATTTTGGGTTGGGCTCTAGCATGAGTTTGTCTCTCTCCCAGCATCAGAATCCGAGAATGCATGCAAGTCGAGGGCGATTGGGTCATTTGGAAAAGTTTTGAGAGATGTCAGGATTTCAAAGATTGGAATCCCCGAAATCTCTCTCCATGGGTGTTTCCAAATGCGACACATGCGATTTTAGAAGAATCCAAGTTATTAACCTAAAAACACAAGGCCTCTCAAAATATGTGAATTGCCCACTTCTTGACAAGGGTCATCATTATTCGAGGTCAACTTGAAAATTAAATCGAACCGATAGATGTAATTTGATTTGGTTTGAGTTGAAATTAAAAAAAAATCGATTTGGGTTTGTAGAGGTAAGAATATGGTTCTTAATCTTTGTATTACACTTTCAAGATTTTTGTTGGGGAAGAGCGGTCGATCACTCGCGAAAGTATGCAAACATTAGAGAAACGATGTAAGAAGGAGCCTTAGGTGTGATCTTAGGGGACAACCCTCCGATGCTTAAGTCAGAGACGTGTATGAGTAAAGAGAAAGAGAGCTGGAGAATGAGAAGAGCCAGAAGGAGAGAGGGAAGTGTAACGACTTGAGAATCCGATTATCGAGAAGGCCCGATAACCTGAGACTCGCACCGCCACCCACGAGTCCGAAGACTCGGAAGGGTTAAAAGGATGGTGTGGAGACTACACAAGTATCACAAATAATTACAGAAATTAAACAGTTATATAATTAAGCAGGAAATAAATTAACATTTTTCATGATACATGGTCCACAAGATAACAATGAAATAACAATAGTAATAGTCCATAACTAGTACAGTGACAAGAAAGAAAAGTACAGCTACATGGGGCATACCCCGGCTCTGACCTCTGGCATTAACGCTGGGCACTTGAACTACGTTGAGTCTCAGACGCGCTCCCCTGAAGCCGCGCCTCACCTGAAACACGGTGAAAACACGCAAGGAATGAGTCTCAGAACAAGACTCAGTAGGGATCACTCGAACCCTACCTCGCAAATGGAGAAACCGCTACGCTAGCAGTGAGCGAGTACCTCGGAAAGGGAAGCCCTGCCACCTACAAAACATCGGTCTCATGGCACGAAAATCGACACACGTGCCACAGTGAAACGACCGGAACACCACGGCCAACACGACAAAAACTCGAAGGTCGAAGTCGCAACGACTGACAGTCTGTCACTCCGAACTTGACAGGAGTATCTCCAACTAGAAGCACAGTCGGTAGCGTCCCCTGACGTCTTACACCGCACCGCAGGTGAACTGCCTGACGTGGTAGCGCCTACCAAAGGCACGGACACCGTACAAGTAACCATAAACAAGTGACTAGCTGCGCTCGTCAGTGTGAGTCTAACCGTCCCCAACCACGTGTGCACACACAGACCGTGCGTCCCTGGTCTGGCCCTCTGACTGATTTTCCCCTCAGCCGGACTCTGGCTGGTAGACGCGGGGCTCGACGGAAATCGGTCCACAAACCACCTCTAAGGGTAAGCCCGTACACATACTCCCAGGTGAGACCAGCACACGCGTACTGGTGGGCTACGACTAGCGGAGGGTCACTGAAGGAGTAGACTCTCAAGTCAACGAAAAACGACATCCGCATTCGACGACGTACGAAGACCATCCCTCGTACCAGCACCGTCGCACGGTGACCACAGTCTGAAAAGAAACGGGGCTGCAAATCACCCGGGGCAACCCTGAGCCTGGCGGTCTACCCTAGACCCGCCACAGGCTCTGACGGTCTAAGGCTGGACCATCACAGCCGTCTGACGGCCCGACACAGGGGCGTCAGACCCTCTGTACAAAAACGACTGTGACGCGCCTACCCTGGTGCGTCACAGGCCCTGACGCACCCAGCCTGGTGCGTCACAAGGCACGATGGAACAAACTATGACACGTGCCACTCGGTGCGTCACAGACTGTAATGGACCAACCCTGGTGCGTTACAGGGTGGGAATGCGTCCGCTCTGATGCTCCCACACATGGGCGTCACAAGGCTTTAACGCGCCAGTCCTGGTGCGTCACAGGCCTTGACCCCCAACAGCCAAAAACCAACGGTCATGCCAACAGTCAGATCATCCCTGACGGTCCAACCCAGGCGCGTCACAGGGCCATGGCGGTCTATCGTGGGACCGTCACAGCCCACAGACTCCTAGTTGGCTAAAACAGGGCTGTAACGCACCCTCCTGGGCGCGTCACACTGTGTGACGATCATTGGAAGGACCGTCACACCGACCCGGCGTTGAAACGGTGGGAACCGCCCAAAAATTTCAACCACGCCCCCATGCCTCCATAGGAAAGGGGGAAATCAAAGGGGAAGACCCCTGGGGACCCCTAGCATGCTTCTAGGCCATCAAAACACCGAATCGTGGCTCAAATCCATAGATCGGGCGAACTCTCCCCAAAACATGATTTTACCCTAACCCGCTCAAAAACACCCCTCTCGGCTCCCATTCGGCCTACAAATCACGGGGGATGACGGGATGAGCATAGGGATTCATCCCCCTGCCTCATTGGAGCGAAAGCTCCGCCGAATCAAGCTCAAACCATGAAGAACGCTTTTAGAAACCCCGCTCCTTCACGCTTCCCACGAGCACCGCACGCCCACGAGATTGCCTCGTCGCCACCCACGTCGCCGCGCCATCGCCCCGCCGCCGTCTACAGTCGGAGAGAGGCCCGCCGCGTCGAAATGGGAGAGAGAGAGGAAGAGGGGGGGGGCGGTCACGGTGGGAGGAAGAAGAAGAGGAAGAAGAAGAAGGGTGGGGGAGAGAGAGAAAAAGGGGTGGTATTTATAGAAAATCCAGAAATTCTGGAAAATACCAAAAAATTGAAAATTATATTTTCACGATCCTCGGAACACACCGGTCGCAACGGTACCGCTCTCACCTAGGTGAACGACCCGGTTCACCCGCAACGAGGTTCCAAAGGATTTACCGAAACAAACACCGGAAATCAGAAAACACGTGCGAAAAAGCTGCGGATGCACTCCGGGCCTTCGAAACAACTCCGGATCGTGCCGATCCAAACACGAAAGATGTCCGAAACGAAATTTCGGACACAACGGAGCCGGACACTCCGAGAAACCAGATCCGAGACCCACGAAGAAGGATCTGAAAGGTCCGGGATATTACAGCCCTCCCCCCTTAAAGGAATTTCATCCTCGAAATTGAGAACGACCCAAGGAGAAAGAAGAGGAAGACTCACTCAAACAAGTAAGGGAACTGCTGACGCATCTCGTCCTCACGCTCCCAAGAAACCTTACCACCAGAGTGCCGCTGTCACACCACCTTGACCAAGGGGATGACCTTGTTCCGCAGGCGCTGCTCTCGCCTATCCTCAACACGGACGGGAAACTCTGGGAGAGAAAGATCTGGAGTCACCTCGGGCCAAACAGAATCCTCAAGCACATGAGAGTCATCGGGCATATACTTTCGCAACATCGAGACGTGAAACACGTCATGCACCGACGCCAACTCAGAGGGTAACTACAGTCGATAAGCCACCTCACTGATGCGCTCCACGATGTGGAAATGACCAATATAGCGGGGACTCAGCTTCCCACGCCATCCAAAATGCATCACCCCCTTCATCGGAGAAACTCTCAAGAACACGCGATCGCCAACGGCGAAAGCGAGAGGCTGCCTCCTCCGGTCAGCATAGCTCTTCTGCCGACTCTGGGCTGTCAACATGTTCTGACGAACCAAGTGCACAACATCCACATATTGCTACACCAACTCCGATCCCGTCAAAACACGCTCACCAACCTCGAACCAATCGAGTGGAGTCCGACACGGACGCCCATACAACGCCTCATAAGGAGCCATGTTGATGCTCGAATGATAGCTGTTGTTGTAGGCAAACTCCACCAACGGTAGGTGGTGAATCCAACTCCCTTGCCACTCTAGGCAGTAGGATCTCAACATATCCTCCAAAGTCTGAATGGTCCTCTCTGACTGACCATCTGACTGCGGATGGTACGCTGAGCTAAATGCCATATCCGTGCCAAGAACTCACTAGAAACTCCTCCAAAATCCAGACGTGAAGCGCGGATCCCGATCCGACACAATGGAGATGAGAATCCTATGCAACGGAATGATCCGCTCCACATAGAGACGAGCCAACTTGGGCACACTCCAGCTGACTTTGACTGGTAACAACCGAGTCACCTTCGTCAGCCTATCCACCAGCAACCAAATACTATCATGCCCACTCGGAGTCCTCGGCAATCCCACCACGAAATCCCTGGTCACGTGGTCCCATTTCCACGCGGGAACATCCAAGGGCTGAAGAGTACCTTCCGATCGTTGATGCTCCGCCTTCACCTATTGACAGGTCAGGCACCTGGCCACAAATTCGGCAACATCTCTCTTTATGCTAGGCCACCAGAATTGCCTCCGCAAGTTCCAATACATCTTCGTCGACCCGGGTGTACGGTGTACCTGTTCCCATGAGCCTCGCGCAACACCGCATGACGAACCTGCCCCTCGGCTGGGACGTACAGTCTGTCACGAAACCTCGCAGCACCGTCCTCGTCGAGCTCCACATCAGCCATAGCCAAAATCTGGGGCAACCCAGGGTCTGCATGCCGAGCCTCTGTCACCTGACGGCGGATAGCATGCGTGACAATCAGACTCGTAAGCACCGCTAACCCTGGCTCTCAAGGAATTTTGAGCCTGAATGACACTTCGGGCACTTGTTCCCAGAGCCTCCACTTCTTCAACATCAAGGCACTGACCGCGACCTTCCAACTCAAAGCATCGGCGACGACATTCATCCTGCCCGACTGATAAGACAGGGTGAATTCATAATCCTTCATGTACTCCATCCAACGCCTCTGCCTGGGGTTAAGGTCCCTCTGTGAGAACACATACCTCAAAATCTGATGGTCAGTGAACACATCGAACTTCTCACCGTACAGATAATGCCTCCAGATCTTTAGCGCGAAGATCACAGCCGCCAACTCCAGGTCATGGGTAGGGTAGTTCTCCTCGTGGGGCATCAGCTGCCGAGATGCATAAGCCACCACTCTACCATGCTGCATCAATACATCACCCAATCTGACCCCGGAAGCATCTGTACACACCACAAAACCTCCCGATCCAGAAGGCAAAACCAACACCGGAGCCGAGGTGAGCAATCTCTTCAGTTCCCTGAAATTTTACTCACACTCATCAGTCCAGACGAAAGACACATCCTTCCTCGTGAGCCTGGTCATCGGGGCCGCAATGCAAGAAAAATCCTGGATAAACCGACGATAATAACCCGCAAGCCCCAAGAAACTCCGGATCTCCGTCACAGATCTCGGCCTCGGCCACTGCATTACTGCCTCGACCTTGGCGGGATTCACGGAAATACCATCACCAGAGATCACGTGCCCCAAAAACTGCACCTCACGAAGTCAGAACTCGCACTTACTGAGTTTCGCATACAACTGGTGATCTCGTAACGTCGGCAGCACCACACCCAAATGGTATGCGTGCTCCTCGGTAGACCGCGAATAAACAAGGATGTCGTCCACAAATACGACCATTAACTGGTCCAAGTACGGACGAAATACCATCTGCATCAACTCCATGAAGGATGCGGGGGCATTGGTGAGCCCAAACGGCATCACCAAGAACTCATAATGTCCGTACCTCGATATGAACGCAGTCTTCTCCACATCGGACTCGCGAATCCTTAGCTGATAGTAACCGGACCGCAAATCAATCCGCGAGAATACTTGAGCAGACTGAAGTTGGTCAAACAAATCATCAATCCGTGGTAACGGATACTTGTTCTTAATGGTCACCTCATTCAGCTGCCGGTAGTCAATGCACAACCGCAAGCTACCGTCCTTCTTCTTCACGAACAACACTGGTGCACCCCAAGGGGAAAAGTTAGGACGAATGTACCCCATGGCCAGCAACTCCTACAACTGCGCCCGCAACTCCCTCAACTCAGCGGGGGTCATACGGTAGGGAGCCCTCGCCAAAGGTCCCGTACCAGGCACAATCTCGATCACAAAATCAATCTCCTGTTGGGGAGGCAATCCAGGTAAATCTTCCGAAAAAATATCGAGAAACTCGCACACCACCGGAATGTCCTCGACATCCGGACACGGCTGGTCTACCAAGATCACAGAAGCGAGAAAACCCTGACAACCCGCATCAAGCAAACGACGAGCTCGAATCGCAGAAATAAGAAAGCGGGAAGAGGAAGACCTGATACCTTGGAAATAGAAGGTGGGTCCATGAAGTCTTTTAAATAAACCCTATTCGAGTCGCAATCTATCAACGCATGATGTGCCTCGAGCCAATCCATTTCCAAAATCACATCAAAGTCCTGAAGTGGCAACGCATAGAGCCTGACCGGCAAACTCCGCCCTTCAACCCACACCGAAAGCTCATCGAAACAATACGGAGTGATCATAAAATCACCCGAAGGTAACTCTACTGCCAAATCACAGGATAACTGGGTCACCGGCTCCTCGATACTCAGCGCGAAATCTTCCGATGTAAACGAATGAGACGCGCCAGAATCAAACAAAACCTGAGCCGCGCAACCCAAAATCTGAACGGTACCTTCCACGAGCTGCGACGCCACTGCCTCTGCCCTGGTCATGTGTGTAATCTGGCCTCGAGCTCTCTGCCTGCCTCCCACACTCGCTGACCTGGGTAGCGGCGGATATTGTCCATGCTGCTGCTGCGGCTGCTGTGGCCTCTACTGCTGGGGAACCTGCTGCTGCTGAGGAAACTGCTGCTGCTGCTGCCTCTGAGGACAGTCACGCGCCATATGCCCTGACTGGTCACACCGGAAATAAACTATCGGCACCGTGCACTGCCTGCCTGGATGGAACTCGCTACACCGTGGACACGGTCCTCATGATCCACCCACTGATCCCTGACGTTGAAACGGGACCGGCTATTGTACACTGCCCGATGATGCCTGCCTTTGATCCTTGGGCTTCTTACAGAAACTCTTCTTGAGGAACTTCTTGACCTTCGAGCCAACAGACACAGATCCTGTCACCGACGCTGCCGGTGCCGGCGCTCCTGAACCACCCGACGCATGCTGAAAAGAACCCTGCTGCTGGGTAGCCGACTGCTGGCTGCGACCCGACAAAGACTGTCCCTGACTAATCGGTCCTCGAGTCCTCTGCATATCCATCTCCAAAGAAGCCGCCACGC
Organism: Amorphophallus konjac; assembly: GCA_022559845.1. Classification (NCBI taxonomy): domain Eukaryota; kingdom Viridiplantae; phylum Streptophyta; class Magnoliopsida; order Alismatales; family Araceae; genus Amorphophallus; species Amorphophallus konjac. The sequence continues at coordinate 296,141 of JAHNEJ010001024.1, read as the reverse complement.
GAGACGCTGTCTCCAAATCAGTGGCCGCATTCGCGATCAAATGGTGCCTCAACTCCTGTCTCAAGTCCTGTACAAACTGTGCGGTCTTCACCCTCTCATGCTCCACGATATGAGGTGCATACCGACCCAGCTCAACAAATCGGACCCTGTACTGCAACACGGACATGTCGCCCTTAACCAGCTCCAAAAACTGACGCATCCGCTGCGTAGCAATATACTCTGCACAGTAGGTACGCTCGAAAGTACTAACAAAGTCACTCCACGCAATCTGCTCAAGTGGACGAAGCTGGAAAGACGTCTTCCACTCGGAAGACCACCACTCCCGAGCCATACCCTGCAACTGGTTGTAGGCCAACATCACATTGTCCTCCGCGGTACACCGCATGGAACTGAACACCCGCTCCATCTCGTCGACCCAACTCCGAGCCAAATCAGGGTCTGGCTGACCGCTATAGTAAGGTGGATAAAACTGCATGAAATCCCTCATTGCTCGGCCTGGCCCACCCCTGGTCGACGAGCCCTCACCAGCCTCTCCGCCGAACTGCTGCGACATAAGCTGGTACATGCCACGGAAGAAATCCTCGGCCCCCGGAAACCTCGCAGTATCCACTGCCTTGGTGGCCCTTGGTGGCACTATACTCTGCTCCTCCTGCTCCCGCTGAACCACCTGTTGGATCTCCTGACCTCCAGCCGACTGCCCCTGCTGAGAGCGAGTGCTCCGCCTCAGCGCCATGCTCGCTCCTGAAGCAAAAGACAGGAAACACGGAACAGCAAGGTTAAGAAAAACACACGATGCCCGATGCCAGTGTCAACTGTACATCATCGCTGTGGACTAGTGGACCACCATAATTACTTATGATTCTCGTATAATTCCACAACCGCGCTCTGATACCAATTGTAACGACCCGAGAATCTGATTACCGGGAAGGCCCGATAACCCAAGACTCGCACCGCCACCCACGAGTCCGAAGACTCGGAAGGGGTAAATGGATTGTGTGGAGACTGCACAAGTATCACAAATAATTGTAAAAATTAAATAGTTATATAATTAAGTAGGAAATAAATTAACATTTTTCATGATACATGGTCCACAAGAAACAATGAAATAACAATAGTAGTAGTCCACAACTAGTACAGAGACAAGAAAGAAAAGTACATCTACACAGGACATACCCCGGCTCTGACCTCTGGCACTAACGCTGGGCACCTGAACCACGCTGAGCCTCAGACGCGCTCCCCTGAAGCCACGTCTCACCTTAAATACGGTGAAAACACGCAGGGAATGAGTCTCAGAACAAGACTCAGTAGGGATCACTCGAATCCTACCTCGCAAACGAAAAAATCGCTACGCTAGCAGTGAGCGAGTACCTCGGAAATGGAAGCCCTGCCATCTACAAAACACCGGTCTCACGGCACGAAAATCGATACACGTGTCACGGTGAAACGACCGGAACACCACGGCCAACATGACAAAAACCCGAAGGTCGAAGTCACAACGACCGACAGTCTGTCACTCCGAACTCGACAGGAGTATCTCCCACTAGAAGCACAGTCGGTAGCGTCCCCTGACGTCTTACACCGCAGGTGAACTGCCTGACGTGATAGCGCCTACCAAAGGCACAGACACAGTACAAGTAACCACAAACAAGTGATTAGCTGGGGTCACGCTCGTCAGCGTGGGTCCAACCGCCCCCAACCACGTGTGCACACACAGACCGTGCATCCCTGGTCTGGCCCTCTGACCGGTTTTTCCCTCAGCCGGACTCTGGCTGGTAGACGCGGGGACCGACGAAAATCGGTCCATAAACCGCCTCTAAGGGTAAGCCCGTACACCTACTCCCAGGTGAGACCAGCACACGCGTACTGGTGGGTTGCAACTAGTGGAGGGTCACTGAAGGAGTAGACTCTCAAGTCAACGGAAAACGACGTCCACATTCGACGACGTACGGGGACCATCCCACGTACCAGCACCGTCGCACGGTGACCACAGTCGGAAAAGAAACGAGGCTGCAAATCACCCGGGGCAACCCTGAGCCTGGTGGTCTACCCTAGACGCGTCACAGGCTCTAACGGTCTAAGGTTGGACCGTCACAGCCGTCTGACGGCCCGACACAGGGGCGTAAGACCCTCTGTACAAAAACGACTGTGACGCGCCTACCCTGGTGCGTCACAGGCCCTGACGCACCCAGCCTGGTGCGTCACAAGGCACGATGGAACAAACTGTGACGCGTTCCACTCGATGCGTCACAGACTGTAATGGACCAACCCTGGTGCGTTACAGGGTGGGAATGCGTCCGCTCTGACGCTCCCACATAGGGGCGTCACAAGGCTGTAACGCGCCAGTCCTGGTGCGTCACAGGCCTTGACCCCCAACGGTCAAAAACCAACGGTCATGCCAACGGTCAGATCGTCCCTGACGGTCCAACCCAGGTGCGTCACAGCCCCCTGGCGGTCTATCGTGGGACCGTCATAGCCCACAGACCCCCAGTTGGCTAAAATAGGGCTGTAACGCACCCTCCTGGGCGCGTCACACTGTGTGACGGTCACTGGAAGGACCGTCACACCGACCCGGCGGTGAAACGGCGGGAAACGCCCAAAAATTCCAACCACGCCCCCATGCCTCCATAGGAGAGGGGGAAATCAAAGGGGAAGATGTAACGACCCGAGAATCCGATTACCGGGAAGGCCCGATAACCCGAGACTCGAACCACCGCCCACGAGCCGGGAGGGCTCGGAAGGGTTAAAAGGAGTGTGGAGGCACAAAGAAATAGGAAATAAAGCAGGATAATCTAACAATTAATAGAAATAAATAAACAACTACAGCTACAACAGAGTCCAGTCCAACAGAAAGTACGGTCTAAAGTAGTAAAAATGTACCACATGCCAAGTGAACACTCAGCCCGGCGAGCTGGCAACTTAGAACCTCCGCACCGCGCCCTCGAACCTCGAGGAAGAACCGCCACACCTGAAAAGCAGGGAATGAGTCTCCAAAACAGAGACTCAGCAGGGATCCCGCGGAACCCCAGCCGAAAACGACGGCGGTAGCGGAAAGGAAAGCTACAGCTACAGCAGGAACATCGAACCGGTGGCCGGTCAAAACTCGACACTACAGCTACTCCTACTGTACCAGAAACACACCCCCGATCTCACGGTCGGGGGCTACCGAACTACACTAGTACCGCTTACCGAAGTAAAAACCCACGACAGCCACGCCGTAGAGACCTGTCTCCCAGGACACGGCCAACCTGGACATGCGGTCCAAGGTGCAACTCTGACCACCTGGTCATGGGTACCGCACAATAAGACGCAACCTCGGTAAAGCCACTAGCACTAGTCTCACGGCGCGAAAACCGACACAGGCGCCACATTGAAACAACCAAAACTCAACGGTCAATACGACCGAAAACCCAAAGGTCGAAGTCACGGAAACTGACAGTCTGTCACTCTCTGTCCAGAACAGGAGTACCTCCCACTAGAAGCAAGGCCAAATGCGTACACCGACGTCTTAGTCTGCGCCTCAGGTGTCTCCCTCCGACCCATCGGGAACTGAGACACCGTATAAGTAACCACAAACAAGTGATTAGCTGGGGTCACGCCCGTCGACGTGGGTCCAACTGCCCCCAACCACGTGTGCACACACAGACCGTCCGTCCCTGGTCTGGCCCTCTGACCCGTTTTTCCCTCAGCCGGACTCTGGATGCTAGACGCTGGGCCCGACGGAAATCGGTCCACAAACCGTCTCTAAGGGTAGCCTCTCCACCACTCCCTGGTGGGACCACACGCATGTATGAAGGCTACGACTAGTGGAGGGTCACTGAGAGAGTAGACTCTCAAGTCAACGGAAAACAACGTCCGAACTCGACGAAGTACGGGGTCCGTTCCACGTACCAGCACCGTCGCACGGTGACCACAGTCGGAGAAGAAACGGGACTCACAGTCCATGGGCCGCACACTCGGCCACGCAGAAACGTAGAAACACGGTTCCCAAGATAGCTCACAGGCCGTCAAACCAAATCCCACTCTCACGGAAAGGCGGGAACCCTCTAGCCCCAGGCTGGCAACTGGACTCGCAGTCCAAGGCCACACGCATGGCCCACGCGGAAAGCACAGAAGCATGATTCCCGGGGCCACGCACAAGCTGCCACGCCGATAACTGGACTCACAGTCCAAGGCCAAACATATGGCCCACTCGGGAATCATCTTCCAGGAAAACTCACGACATGCGGGAAAGACCCCACCGCACCCCCACCGATACACGGTGACTCGGTCCAGCATAACACGAAAGCCCGACATGCGAGAAGTCACCCGGACTCTCAAACCCCCGGGCACGTTAAATGAGGTAGCACGGTCCTCCCGACACCCTCAAAACACGGACACAGAATCCCACGGGTGTCTGGGGCACTCACAAGACCGCAAGTCGACCACTGGGTCACGACCGGGTCGACTAGGGACCGACACAACGCGAAACGATCGCGGAGAACACGAAAACTTACATCGGCACCACACAGAGCCTGACGGTCTAAGCTTGGGCCGTCACGGTCTGTAACGGTCCAAACCTCGACCGTCACAACCACTCTGACACACCAACAAAGGGCCGTCAGACGCTCGGTATAAACCGGCTGTGACGCGCTAGTCCTGGTGCGTCACGGTCTGTGACGCGCCAGCCCTGGTGCGTCACCGTCTTTGACGCACCCAACCCAGTGCGTTAGAAGATGAGAGAAAACAGGCTGTGACACACACCTCTAGGGGCATCACAATCTCTGACGGTCCTACCCAGGCGCGTCAGAAAATGGGCAGCGTCAACTCTGACGGTCCCATGAAGGGGCGCCACAAGGCTCTGACGGTCCTACCTAGGCGCATTTGGGACTCGTGATCCCAACGGTCCGAAAACACGAAAACGGAAGTAGCGGTCAAGCCCAGGCGCGTCACACCCTCTGGCGGCTCATCGTAAGACCGCTAGAGCGACCGACGCCTGCCGACACTACAGGACCCTGTGACGCACCCACCCTGGGGCGTCACAGCATGTGACGGTCACTGGAAGGACCGTCACACCCGTCAGAGAGCGAAACGACGGGAAACGACCCAAAAATTTCACCACGCCCCCATACCTCCACGGGAGAGGGGGAAAACAAGGGAGAAGCCCCCAAATAGCCCCTAGCATGCATCTATAGCCTCAGATAGGCCAAAAACGCGATGGATCGGCAGATTGACTCACAACCTAAAAAACATGGATTTTTTTTTTTCAAAAATCTCCTATTACGCCCGCTCGGCTCACCGCGGCCTACAAAACTTGCGGAAAAGGGAATGCACAAGCTGGGGGTCCATCTCCCTACCTCCACCGAAGAAACGACGCGCTGTTGACGCCGATCCACGAAGCAAACGTGGCGAAACCCTCGCCGCTTCACCAACCCGCGGTCGAGCTTCCACGCGCCACCGTCCCTCGATCCTCGACCCGTTCCCCGTTCCTCGCCTCCCGTCATCGCCGCCTCGCCCTCCTCCGCCACCGTCGGCCGCCCGAGGAGAGGGGGAGAGAAAGAGATGAGAGAGAGTGAGAATGAGAGAATGAGAGGGGGAGAGAAAGAGATGAGAGAGAGTGAGAATGAGAGAATGAGAGGGGGGAGAGAGAAAAAAGGTTAATATATAGAAAAATATGGAAATTTCAGAAATTCAGAAAAACATGAAAAATTACCTCCGTGATCCCCAGGAAGAGCGCAATGCAGTGGTAACGTCCCGGAGTCGAAGAACACCACGGTTCACCCTGCACAAAGTTCCGAAGGCACATCAGGGAAAAACACGTGTAAAGCACAAAATACACTCCGAGACCCACTAAAATGATCCGAAAAATCTGGGGCATTACATAAGACCCCTGGGGACCCCTAGCATGCTTCTAGGCCATCAAAACGCCGAATCGCGGCTCAAATCCATAGATCGGGCGAACTCTCCCCAAAACATGATTTTGCCCTAACCCGCTTAAAAAAACCCCTCTCGGCTCCCATTCGGCCTACAAATCGCGGGGGATGACGGGATGAGCATAGGGATTCGTCCCCCTACCTCAAGGGAGCGAAAGCTCCGCCGAATCAAGCTCAAACCACAGAGAACACTTTTAGAAACCTCGCTCCTTCACGCTTCCCACGAGCACCGCACGTCCACGAGATCGCCTCGCCGCCACCCACGTCGCCGCGCCGTCGCCCCGCCGCCGTCTGCAGTCGGAGAGAGGCCCGCCGCGTCGAAATGGGAGAGAGAGAGAGGAAGAGGGGGGGGCGGTCACGGTGGGAGGAAGAAGAAGAGGAAGAAGAAGAAGGGTGGGGGAGAGAGAGAAAAAGGGGTGGTATTTATAGAAAATCTGGAAATTCTAGAAAATATCAAAAAATTAAAAATTACATTTTCGTGATCCTCGAAATGCACCGGTCGCAACGGTATCACTCTCGCCTAGGTGAACGACCCGGTTCACCCGCAACGAGGTTCCGAAGGATTTACCGAAACATACACCGGAAATCAGAAAACACGCGCGGAAAAGCTGCGGACGCACTCCGGGCCTCCGAAACAACTCCGGATCGTGTCGATCCGAACACGAAAGATGTCCGAAACGAAATTTCAGACACAACGGAGCTGGACACCCATACAAACCAGATCCGGGACCCACGAAGAAGGATCCGAAAGATCCGAGATATTACAGGAGGAGCCTGAGTGGAGGAATGAATGCTCAGAGAGCGCTTGGAAGGCTTGGAGAGTGCTCGAAAAAGCGGGGAGAGAAGAACCCCAAAGAGACCTCCCTGATCCTACCTCTTGGGTGTAGATTTCTTCTACCACTACGTGGGGAGCTTCTCCTCCCCCCCTGGAGCAGAGCTCAACTAGCACGAAGATGTCTCTTTCTCTCTGTCTCTTTCTCTGTCTGTGTCTGTGTTAGGTCCGATGGAGGACCTATTTATAAGAGGTGTCTCGATATTGGTCGTTCCTCGACTGGGAAATGATGTAGTTCGTGGGAGAACGCATCCTTGATCGTGGGAGGGGGTTGCCCGTTGAGTGCCCATCTACTCTGGAAATGAGGGTTTGTGGTGAGAATCTCGGCACCGTGGGAGCGACAAGGCACGACCAGTAATTTCTTCGGTGGGTTGACAGAGCCCCGTTGGACCTCGTTTGGGCCATGCCGTGTGGGCAAGAGTCCGTTCAAGGCTCAGTCGATTCGGGCCGCATTTGGCCTGGCGACGTTGGGCCATATTGGGCCTGACGAGCATTCCCCTCCTCAGGGTTCAAATCGAACCGTATTAAGATTTTTAGTTTGATTTGGTTTGATTTTGATTTTTAGGAAATCGAAGCGAACCGAATAACCTGAATTTAAGGATGTTTTTATGAAGTTAATATAAATGTACATATAACCATTAACTCTAATTCCAAAATTCCAACCCAATTTTAAGAATAATTTTATCAATTTAATATAAGTATATAAATAACTATTAAACGTAATTCCAAAAGTCTAACTCCCGCCGTCTCGACGATGTTTCTAAATATAATGTTATAAAGTATGTTTCAAATCACATTCCATTTAAGTTCTTAATTTTTGCATGTATAAATATTTTAACGTTTACACTTATAAATTATAATTTTTCATGTTATTTTTAATATTTATTTTATTTAACATAAATTATTTTATCTTATTTTTCTTTACTCCCTTTTAAATCCACTCTAATTTATAAAATGGGACCTGAATATAGTTTAAACCGGAGTAAACCGAGCAAAATCGAATTAATTCAATTTAGTTTGATTTCAAAGTAATTCGATTTAATTTATTTCAAATTAAACTTTTAATTCAATTCGATTTAATTTTAAAAAAAAATCTGTTCAAATCAAATCAAACCGTGTGCTCACCCCCTACTTATTGATTCGCTTGCAACTCTCTTAGTCCTTTCTACACTTAATTATTTCAACAAAAATAGGCAAAGTTCCAAAGGCTTTTGTGATTGCATAAGCATGGATGGCCACAAGTCTCACTTGAAAGACAGATTGCCATAAAACTTGTAGGGGCAATCAACGAAGCTAGAGGCTCATTGGTGGTGGAGATAGAAGAGCATATGGGACCTGTTCTTCATAAATAGTTGTAATCTTTAGGCCTTCCTTCCTCTGAAATGTCATATAATCATCCCTATGTGCTTAAAATAGTCTCAAAGTAGAGGGAAAAGGGACACTTGGTATCAACTGTGGGAAGTCAAATTTGCAATCTGCGTTGTAAAAGGTTAACTAACCGGTCGAACGGCAGTTCTATTCTTTCTTTCTTTTTTCTATCTTCAAAGTAAGAATTTTTATTCTTAATTGGGATATATATATATATATATATATATATATCCTTATAAAATTTGATTTTGTCAAATATATCTTTCGTCTGAACATATTATCATGAATATCTTTTATTTAGATAGAAATGTTGTGATTATATTCCTTTAATTTACTGTCGTCGACGGAGGAGAATATTTCGTGAAATATATCATCTACGGTCGTTAGATCTAGAGTTTTGACAAAATCAAATTTTACATAGATATATATACAAAAATCTTACTCTTTAACTCACATTTAACTCGGGTTAAACACAGGGGAGTTACGGCGAGAGTATAATCATGATATTACTCATATTCTGAGGATAGTCATGATAATATACTCTGAGGAAGAGTATATTTGATAAGATTAAACTTTGTAAAGATATATACGTAAGATTAATAGATTCCCAACCTTCCCCTCTGTCTTTACCGTTCTAGTCAAATAATGACCCTCCTGTTTCAGAAGCACTTTTGACTCTGACCTGCCTACCACTTCATGAAATGTTTACACACACTTTGAGTAGGAACATTAATAAAATTTCGGCCATAAGATGTATGTATGTATTCACATGTATTTCTTCATTATCTCTTTCCTTCAGAAGAAATATATGTTCATATATCATCCTTTTGCGTTACATGCAAGCATGAAGATTTCATTTTGGATTTTTAAGATATCAACTGTTATTATTGATTGTAGTTAAGGATTAATTCTCATAATTTTAACTTTTAATTGGAGCCTCTTACAATTGCGTATGTATTTGATAGACTTCTTTCTTGGGAACGCTTTAAAACAAAAATTTAAGGGGTCATTCCAAATCTATTGGCCGGTTCATTAAATGAAAGGGTTTTTTTACATATAAATTTTTACAAATTTAACTAATTATCGATTAGTCTTTCAATTCTGACTATTTTCTTAAAAGTTCCTACAAACATCGTTGTTGTACAACTATGTCCCTGCCGTTCTTTTCGTTCGACAAAAATAAACCAGACCATAGTTAATTTAACTTAAAGTTAAGAAAATATCAAATTATCCCCAATTAGGAGAGAGAAAGAGAGAGTGCAATAGAGGGGGACACTGAAGGGGTCTCCCCCTTGGACGTTGGTGACATAAAAAGAGGGTGAGAGAGAGGGAGGGTTAAGTTAGAGAGAGCGCAATGGAGGGGGGACACCGGAAGGGGTCTCCTCCTCTGGCGGTGGTCAGAGATAGAAAGAGGGAGAGAGAGATGAACATAGAGAGAGAGAGAGAGAGGTGAGAGAGAGAGAGCGCAAGGGGAGGGGGGACACAAGAGGGGGTCTTCCCTTCCGGCGGGGGCCGACAGAAAGAGATGGAGAGAGAGAGAGAGAGCACAGGGGGAGGGGGGACGTCGGAAAGGTTTCCCCTGGATCCGACGATGGTCGAGATAAAAAGAGGAGAGAGAGAGAGAGAGCATAGGGGGAGACCCCCTCCGACGACGGTCGAGATAAAAAGAGAGGGAGAGAGAGAGAGAGAGAGAGAGAGCATAGGGAGAGGGTGGACGTCGGAGGGGGCCTCCCCCTTCGATGACGGTCGAGATAGAAAGAGAGGGAGGGGGAGAGAGAGGACGGGGCTAGAGAGAGAGATAATGGAAAGTCGCTCTCACTTGAAGTGACTTTATGTTCAAAAGTTTTAAAAAAATAAAAAATCTGAACTCATTCTCACTCGGGGAGAGTTCCACTCTCTCTCACCCCCCTTTGTCTTCGGAGAGCAGGCACCCACCTTCGGGCCCCTCCCCCTCCGACGGACCCCCTCCCTACTGTAGATGCCCCCCCTCCCTCTATGGCGATCCCTGTCCCTGCTCCCTCCCCCTCCGACAAGCACCCTCCCCCCTCCCCCTTCGATGAGCAGGCACCCCCCTTTGGCGAACCCTCCCCCCTCCTTGTTGTAGACCACTCTACTCCCCTCCCTGCTCTAGATTCCCCCCCTCCGGCGGACCCCTCCCCAATCCATGCTCTAGATGCCCCCCTCCCTGTATCAGATCGCTCCCTCTCCCTCCGACAAGCCCCCGCCCCCCTCTCTGCTCTAGATATCTCCCCTTCCCCTTCAGACAAGCTCCCTCCTCCCTCCCTACTCCAGACGCCTCGTCTCTCTCGAGCTAACCACACACACACACATAGATAGAGAGAGAGAGAGAGAGAGAGAGAAGATATTTTAGTCTTTTTACTATTTTGTCACCCCCAGATGAAATATTCTACGAGATATTCTCTTTGTTTGACGGTAGCAAGTCATAGATACTATTTAATAAGAGTTAAAAGATTGTAAGAGTTTTTAAGAAAAGAGTCAGAATTAAGAGACTAATCGATAATTAACTAAGTTTGTAGAGTCTTATACGGTAAAAAATCCTAAATAAAATGTTGTTTGATTTTAATTTTTTGTGGTACTGAAATGTATGTGAAAATAATTTATGACAGTGGTGCAATTGTTGATGTGAAGCATCATTTCATACGTTCCTATTCCCATCAACATGATATTTTTTGATTAAAGTAATTTTGAGTGCCATTTTAATTTGAGTCTAACTGTATAGTCACCACAACATGTAACATTAACTTGTTACGCATTCAAATTGACTTAGTTGCAAAGAAATAATATTTGGAAATATGAATAATATATTATACCATTATCACTATTATCTAAATTTCTATCGATTTGGATTGAAGGCACAAATCCTATTCTATTGCCATCACATATCATTGTCACCATAAATACTATAGTAACATACTTGTCACTAAGTTTTCATCAATTCTGTAATCAGATAACTCCTACTATTTTTTTTTGATCTTTTTTTACTTCTCACTAAACTTTTATCATTTCTGTATATCAGATAACTCCTATTTTTTGTCTTTTTATGACTGGCATTTTAACTCAAGATTTGACAAATCGATCCGGGATGACCCGAATCGCCCATCCCGGACCGTCTCAATCACAGATCGAGACGATCGATAATATATTATATTTTATGATAAAATCTGATTGTTCACTGTCATTGGAGTGTCCCGTGTTCGAATCTCAGAAGACGTATCAAAATTTTAATTTTTTTTCACTCTTTTCTTTAAACTATTGAATGGAAAAAATGTTAAAATCCCAATGACACTATCAAGAATTGAACCCTGGTCGTCCATTACGCATTACACTATTTAATCAACTGACTTAAAGAATAACTTATTAAATTTTATTTAAAATCTTTATATTAAAATCTTTATTTCGGATTGGTATAGAGCGATACACTATCGTCCCGTCCCATCCCAGGTTGAGACGATCGAGGCGATCAAGACGACGAACCCTGATTTAACGAGAATGGTCATAATAATGCATGTTTGACAAAGTGTGATATCATAAGTTTGCTCTTTGATATATTATATTAATATCATATCCATCAGGAAATTATATTAGACTATATTTCTTGCCACTCCTTGTTATCATTTTCGGTGAGAGTTGTCTAGATCATTTGATCAAAATAATCTACGACAAAAAGACATACTAGTTAGGATGTTAGAGCCATCTGATTCTATAATCAAACCACTATCGGTGAATATAATATAATAAGAAAATGAGTAATGTTTAATGTAATATATCGGGTACTTATATCTCGAGATGTTACACATGTAACATATTTTATTTTTTTAATTTTTTTTGAGTGACTTTCACGTCTAAATAATTTGGTGTGTCAGTCACGTCATCGAATAATGTGACGTGAAGACTATGTAAAATCAAATTTGTCTCATGGTGAATAATAAAATTAACCTAATTTTACTATTCACAGGATTAGAGTTTTATTTTTACGTGATACTCACGTATCGATACACCAAATTAATTAGACGTGAATGTCACTTAAAAAAATTTAAAAAAAAAATAAAGAGTGTTACATGTGTAACACCTGAGGTATAATTACTCGAGATGTTGCACTGAGCATTCCTCGACGTCAACAACCATCTAATTTCATACCTACAAAGAGCAATCCCTTTGCTGCTCGATTTATTAATTTTATTTGATCATTTGATGTCATAAATGGACGGCTGAGGTAAGATCTACGTACCCTAAACATATGTTTTAAGTGCTGAAAGCGACAATCTAAGGGTAAAAAAAAGTAGTGACACTTAATATCTACTTATTATTTATGAATAATATTAATAATTAAAAATCATATTTAAATGATAAAAAATTATTATGCTGGATGCGTCTCTCTCTCTCTCTTATCTTCTCTCCTCTTCTATGGAGGCTAGGGAAGCTCCCCTAGATTTTGTGATATTCTTGGAGCCAATCGGGGTGGAGTCTACCTGCCACGTGTCACATGCAGATGCATCGCCGCCGAGTACGAGAGTTTTGTTCCGCGAGTGCGAGTGGGAGCGCGGGGGGTTGACAAGGAAGGCGAGGGGATAACGTTCGCTCTCGCCCAACCAACCACCGCCGACCGCAGAAGCACCACCAGCCTCAGCGACCTCTCCGGCGGCCCCCGCGGAGAGAGAGAGAGAGAGAGGGAGGGAGAGGACCCCCGCAGCTGAAGGGCAATCCCACATGGCCACGGCGGTGGTGTTTACATCGGCGGCGGCCGGGGGCGCGACCCGGCTCCTCCCCGTCGCCTCGGCGGGACCCGCCCGCTCCTCCCCCGTCCTGTTCCTCCCGTCGCTCCCCTCCCCCCGCCGCCGGGGGCTCTCCACCTCTCTCCTCCCAGGTACCCCCGGCTCCCCTCCTCGATCAGCACCTCTCTTTCGTGGTGGTATGTAGATGAATCGGCACTATTTCGGTGGCTGATATTTGTTTCGGGAGGGTTCCTGTTCTGTTGGGGAAGGGAAGGTGTGCTCTTGGGGTCGTCTCTCTTCACTTGGTGTGCCGTATCTGGCGGTGCCTAGGAGCGGGTTTCCTCGGTTTTCCCTTTCTGTCTGCGTCTCCCCACTTCAAAGTTGGGTGCTTTTGAACTGGTCCGGGAGACCGCCATGATAAGAATTCTGAGATTATTAGTTTTGTTTTCTGTAATTCTGTTGTGGTTTTCCATTCGGACGAGCTAAAAGGAGAGCTGGGGGGCTTATCTAGAATGTGGAAGTTTCTAATTGGAGGCCATCGAGAAGAATATCCCGGGGGCTGGCACAGATCTTGGCTCTCCCCCTTCATTAATTAGGTATTTATGAAATCTTTCATGCCCAGGAGCCAGTGTTGGGCATTCGTGGTAGCTGTTTTGGAGACTACTACTGCTGTCCCCTCATTTAGTGCACTTGGTCAATTGGGCATCGCTTAGTTGCTCCGTTGGGTCCAGGCAACTGAGACTCTCACTGTGGAAAGAGTGTGAATCTTCAATGCTGATTGATAGTGATTAAGGAATTCAAGCACTAGATGAAGCGAAGTGCTTGAAGGCACACATGGATGGATGCATTAACTTCACGTGTCCCCTCTTGTTTTGATGGGATGCTTGTGGCCACTTTTATAAGATTTTGAAATGTAGTGAGTAGAGCATGAATGAGGAAGAGATGGGGATCTTCTTCTTGGCTGATGCGGGGGATGCGACTTCATTTACTTTAAAAAAAAAAACCTCAATCGAGCTGTCCAAGTATTTCTTATATTCTATAGACAAATTAAGAATGTGATGTTCTCTCTTTTTTAGTGTGTAGCACTTCTTCAATTTTCTGAGCACCTTTTATGTGAGTTCTGAAGACCAAGATGATCATTGAGTACTTCAATTATGGGTGCTTGATTGTGGTGTGCTGTAGTTATTGACCAAGATGAATGGCATAGGTGACATGGAAGAGTTTATGCTTGGCTTCAAATGAAAAAAAAAGAAGCACCAGTGACTAATTGTTCTTACCTGGACAGAAACACGCAGATTCTCCCAGATTGTGGTAAAAGCCTCTTCCTCGGAGGAGACATCTGGTTCTGTTCAAGTGGAAGAGATCTTCACAGATTTGAAGGAGAAGGTACTGGCTTCACCTCCCTACTATATGTTTCACTATGACTTCATGCAAACCCTAATGTTTCTCATCATGTATTTTGTGGCAGTGGGATGGTCTTGAAAACAAGTCAACAGTTTTCATCTATGGAGGAGGTGCAATTGTAGCGGTGTGGCTGTCTTCCATTGTGATTGGTGCCATCAATTCTGTTCCTCTGGTACCACCAATTTACTTTGCCATTTTCCCCACATCAACTTTTTGTTCCTTGTCGGTTCATGGAGAACAGTAGTCCACAACAAGTAGCCAATTTAGGCATCTTCAATTTTTTTTATTAATATCCTATGATTTTCTTTGAGAGATTCCTTCTCATACCTCACAGGTTCCAAAGATTATGGAGTTAGTTGGGCTTGGATACACAGGCTGGTTTGTCTACCGGTATCTTCTTTTTAAGGTAATCCTAACTTTTTTCCATTATTATTATCAAGTATTTTTGGCTTTGGGCTTAACAGTAATATAACAATCTTCCTTCTTTTTTGTCCTCCAAAGATGTGTGCAGTTCCATTCCATCCATCTGAAAGTTAAATAGGAAAATGCTCTCTAGTTATTGATCATTGTTTGTTGTCTACTTTCAATGGGAATGACTTTTGTTTTTGTGCTTTTATTTCTGTGATATCTAGCTAAACTAACATGCCACTTCATTTTCACGACAGCAAGTTCTACCTGATAACTGTCTAATCCCAAATTTCAAATTTATTATTCTGTTTAAAGTGAAATATGATGTTGTTGAACGATCAGTAAATGATTCAAATTAAGTTAAATCCTGCTGTGTAAAACATATTAACGCAGTGTGATCACAATGATTTAGATTTTTTTTTTTTTTTGCTTTGCTTTCATACATACCTCTGTTAGAAACGAAGTTGTGTTGAGAATCCGTCCTAGATTTGCAATTCTATGTATGCCCTTCCCACATAAACTTAATGTCAGGTATGCCCTTATCATCACTTTCTGTTAACAGACCATCAAAATATCCCAAGGAGAGATGAAGATGCAGACAGAATATTCTATGGATACTTTGACGGAAGTTTACCACAAGGGCACATGTGACATTAAATTCATGTATGATGGGTGTACATGCAAATGCAGGATGGATTTTCTTGTAATTTCACTTTTAACAGGAGTATATGTGCAAATGCCCTTTTTCTTTCCCCTTATCATCATGGTTTGCCAACCTGGGACTTGGAGACACATATTCATAAATTCTAGACACATTATACTGACTTGTAACTGACTTTGACCTGCCCATTCAAGTCAGATTTACCCTAGGAGGACCCGACTGAAATGGAGTAGGTTTAAGCATATAAATCTTTCCCCAGTGAAGAAGAATAAATATTCTCATGGCAATCCAATGAATAGGGGTTTGATGCTTTGGGGTCTATCCAGAGTGCATGCTTAATTTCGAGTTTAGCAGTTACCTCTGAATCAGGACCCAGAAGGTTGAACACCAGAGATGGCTTGCACGAACTTGGCACGAGCCAGCTCAGACCGGCAAACCATGCCTTTCGTCAATCTAAATACGCACATGGAAGGATGGGGATGATGAAGAATACTTTAGGGGCAATGCCAAGGGATGTTATCAAGCTTGCTTCATGAAGATTATGTCTTTAGAAACAACCATAGAACAGAAATGATCGAGATGAACCCCTAAATGATCATATGTGTCAAAGTGTGTGAACATAACTAGCTGGTGAAATTAGTTGAACTGACAATTTAGTTTAGTTCATTTCCAAGTTCATATTTGGGACTTTTTCGTTCACCAGATTAAATCCATTTCTGCTGATGATCTTTTCTGGTTCTGGCAGTCAAGCAGAAAAGAACTTGCCAGTGACATTGAGGCTCTGAAGAAAAAGATCGCTGGGACTGAGTAATTGCCAATAGCTGAGCAGTTTCAGACTGCATATCCCAACATTTGTTTGATTACCATGTACCAGAGATAGCAAAAATCTTGTAATGTAACCAAAATCTGATCTCTGTTGTTTGCATTTTTTTTGTTTCTAGTGGATGATAATCACCATGTGCAATGAGCATTTTTCTTCCAAAATGTTACCTTTTTACTGTTAAATTATTCTTCATTTTCTCTTTGATGGATTGGGATAACGAGATGTGCTCTCCCTCCCAAGTCTGATCATGTGAGTGAGACACTTAAGGGTATTTTTAGATTTTTCACATTTTATAATGTTTTATATAGCATCTTTGTGGAATACTCCTTCAAAGTTGGCTGCTTAAAATCTAGAGTGTATGGTCACAAATATTTGAACAGGCATATTTATAAATACAATAGATTATAGATACATAACTATAAAGATCGGTCTCTTTACAACATGTGTAGCATGATGGTATGTCTCATGTAGGAGCCCTTTTAGTTAGCTAAGATGAGGATTAGTGGTTTCCTTTAAGAGGTTGTTAATTAATTAGCCATTTAATGTACTTCATTAATTAAGAAATGGACCGCTAGCTCTTGGGAATGAAAAAGCCATTTGCCGCTTCATTAATGTAAGATTACAATTCTTCATCGAAAAGTCCCTCACTCTTCGTTAGACCTAATAATTATTTGGGTTTTTTTACTTGAAAATCATTGTTAAACAAAAATCTGTAAAAAAAATATTCTTGTAAATGTATTAACAGATACGTCACTGTGTAAATATGAATTGGGTAAAAATATCATATTTATTTATAGATATATCATTTCTCATGGATGATTTATCAAATTGAATTAAAAAAATAAAACGCGATAAAATTGTAGCCCTAGGATTGCTTCTTCGTGGATGTTCTTTGGATGCTCATCTATGGCAAGTATGTAGTCTTCCTTACGGTCAAATTATACCTTCTCCCTTTTCCGTAAATTAACTTGGAATCTCATTTTTTTTATAAGTGACCTTGATATCTTAGATCTCATTTGGTTGGGTTTAGTGGGACTTCAAAATTTTAAGCTTAATCAAATGCACAAATTTTCTCAACTTCGCACCTAACAATCTTTTACTAATGAGAGAGAGAAAGAAACGTGAGAAGGGGGGTTAAAAAATTCTAAGAATCTTCTTCAATGGTGTCTATTCTCAGGTGAATTTTGATGCAAAACTATGACGTAAATTGTATTTTATATCTCATTCCATTATTTAACCTTCGTTTACGCACCATTAAACTCGCATTATCATATTAAACCTAATATTTAATGTGTGAGAGAGAGAGGTGAGCGAGGCGTGAATCAAATGAATTTTTAGGGTTTCAAAAATCTCGAAGAATATGTCAGATGTATTGTAGATGAAATTATCAAATAATCTGTGGTTGAGAAGCCCAAACAAAGGGGGCCTTATAGACTCCTTGAATATATATAGGTACTAATGGATGGCTCTGCATTTGGCTCTAACTTTTGAAGTAAATAACTTACTAAGTAAAAGTGACATGTTGAGATCTTGAAATGCTAGAACCTTTCAAATGTTCACTTGCATGCTAAATTAGCAGGCGAAGTTTATCGCCTTAGAGAGACATATGAGTAAAATGACAAAAATGGCCACGTCAAATCACAATAATTTAAGGGTATACCTATAAACTGAGTGGATATAGAGTAAGATATAGAGTAGATATTATGATATATTCGATTAATAATTAAATTATTTATTAGATATTTTATTTAGATAATTATTCGAACAAATAAATACGAATTTAAATTCGGTTCAAATTTTAAACGAATAATTATCGGGTCTATTTGGAGGTGAATCGTGCGAGCCGTGCGAGAGCATCATAAGTTGTTTTCTGAAAAAAAAAAGAGTGGATGTTATTTTTATTTTGAGATAAGTTATCAAAAGATTGAACTGCATCCTAAAAAATAGAAGAGTGCTTACCAAATGGGTGAAAGTGGAGTTATCATTTTTAAATTTTATTTTAAAAAATAAAAAATAACCAAATAATATATTAGGATTTGAGTTACTTGTATATATAGAATATGTGGATTCTTAAATATTTATATATGACTTCATATTCAGTCGGATAATATTTAACACGGATATCTCAATATCTGAATTCATATCCGATTAATAATTAGATTATCTGATATCCGATTAAATTATTTATCAGATATTTTATTCAAATAATTATACGATAAAATAAATATGAATTTGAATTCGATTTAAATTTTAAACAACTAATTGACATACCTATTTAGGGACATGTTGATACCGTGTTAGAGTAGTTGGGTTGAAATAAACTCACGTAAAATATTATCAGAATTTGACTTTTATAATTTTATAAATATTTTTTTTATTTTAAACCTTAACTCTTCTCTGCCCACGATAACTAATTAGACCAAATGAGTTGCTCGAGCCTTAACCTTGTTCAACAGCCGAGCAATCAAAGTGGAATTGAAGAAACATGGTAGAATAAGTCACCTTAACCGGACT
Organism: Amorphophallus konjac; assembly: GCA_022559845.1. NCBI lineage: Eukaryota > Viridiplantae > Streptophyta > Magnoliopsida > Alismatales > Araceae > Amorphophallus > Amorphophallus konjac. The sequence goes on along the minus strand of JAHNEJ010001024.1, from coordinate 277,489 downwards.
TATTGTTTAAGTTAGGATAAAAGAATTAGCTTAAATGCAGGTAAGATATATCAAAAAATAGATCATTTTATTTTGATTAAGGATCTAATAATTTGAGATTTTTTTTGGAGAAATATTAAAAATTTTAATCTCTCTTATTCTGTCATTTTCTTAGAACAACTTATCTCACCCTTAATTGGGATACAAGCCAACATATCCTAACCGAGCCGGAGTGAGGTACCATCCCTTATCCCGCAATTGATAAAATGACGACCCAGTCAAGGGCGTCAATTTCCTATCTTGTTATTTTCTTACGTTTTTCCTGTGAACCATAGATTTATATACTTATAATTATATATATTATATATATAATATATATAATATATATATTATATATATTATATATAATATATATATATATAATATATATATATATATATATATATATATATATATATAAGTATATAAATCTATGGTTCACAGGAAAAACGTAGGAAAATAACAAGATAGGAAATTGACGCCCTTGACTGGGTCGTCATTTTATCAATTGACGACTGCAAAAACAGTCGTCCAATTCATATTTATGTTTGCTGAAAATAACTAAATTTTAATTTTTAAGGAATTGACGACTTCCATTAAGTCTTCTATTTAGTAAGTAGCGCCCTTGTCAGGGGCGTTATATATAAAAGAAACGACATGGTATGCGTCGTTAATTCTCCTTTTTACAGAATTTGCTACGAATAATAGTAATTTTTCAATAAATATTTTGATGGCAACATGTATATGGACAGGTCAAGAAAAATAGCAGGATTCGAAATATGTGATCATGCATTAAATCAGATTACAGTTTAGATAGGTACTATATTTTTAACATATGTATTTATTAATTCATTCGAAATTGACGACCCTTCTCCCGGCCGTCAGAAGAAAAATTGACGCCCTGACGAGGGTCGCCTCTTACAAAATTTTACAGAACTTCTTCAAATCTCAGTGAAACTATATGCATGAACTAATATATAGTAATATCATGATTTATGATGGTTTGGGCTACGTAATCTTGAGATAACCTACGGAAAATTAGAGATTATGAACTCAAACACGAGATATAAGCATGCTGTTTATGATCGTAAAAGTCTGTATTATCTTTATTAATTGAGTTTGGCAGTCAGAGAGAACACCTACCTCTTTTGGCTTGGTTTGGATGACAGATAGAGGAGAGAAAATAATATAACCAGGGCAACTACAGTAGTAGCAGTGGCAGCTACTCCAGTCGCTGCAACACGACGGAACAACAGCTCAGAAGAAGAAGAACGAGACGGTCTTTCCCCCTTCACGTACGATAGCCTGTGAGGACTGCAACGACAATAGCAGTAGCAGCCGTAGTGCTTCGAACAGGAAGAAGACACTAACGGCAGCAACCTGCAAGCATATGAACTAAGCAGGAGATGCTATATGTTTCCTCTTTGGTGGCCACAGGATGGAGACGATGCAGCAGCAGTCCATGACCCAGTAGTGGCGAAGAAAGCAACAGTTTCAACCTCGTGTAGCAAGGAAAAAGAGGAAGATGAAGTCCTTCAGCAAAAGAAGAAGGCTCCTTCACGTGCTTCTCTTGACGAAGCAGGAGGAAAGAAGAAGATGAAGAACTTACTATGTTCTTCACGCTCGAACTAGCAGCAGGTTTAAGTTAGAAAAGGTAGAAGGGATTCAACAAGAGGTTGGTATTTATAGGGTTTTGGAGACCCTATAGGGTTGGAGTTCGACTGGGACTTGACCCTCTAGTATCTATCCTAATAGTAATAGGAGTCCCTTAATTCACAGTTCGAAACACGTATAACTTAAGTATTAGAATCTTCCGGGATTTTTATCTTTTTTTCTTGATGTGATCTAGATAGGAAATTTTAGGAATATGAGTTTTCTATTTTTCTCTATTTTTTCATATAATTATTTTTCTAAAATTCCCCATTCGAAAAAATGGCACTATTCATTTTAGAATAAAATAACGACTTTTATCAAGTCATTTCTTTGGCAATTGACGCCATTGTCTTAGGCGTCTCTTCCCATTTTCACTTTTCTTCAAGAACCAAAACTGTATTTATACTCTAAAACCTTAACTATATATCCTTTCTTATGCCATTTATACTTCTTATCTAACTAATTAACGACACACACAACGTCGTCTTTTTTTAAAATAACGCCTTCACTAAGAGGCGTCAATTGCCTTTGACAATTTTTCCTCAGCCTCTTAAGAACCGATATTGTGTGTATATCCTATTTTCTCTATAACTCTTTAACTATATACTTTATTTGATTTTTACTAATTTATAAATAACGACTTGCATGCAGTCGTTTCTTACACTAGATACGCCTATATCAAAAGGCGTCAATTGAGGTTTTGACCTTTTCTCAATGCCCTTGAAAGGACCGAAATTGTATATATGTCTATTCTTTTATCCTTTATATATCTTTAGTGTATTTAAATCTTATATATATATCCTTCTTCCTTCTAATAAGATTATAATATAGTAAATGCGGAATATTAAAATTTCTAAATTAGTAATAAAATATAAATTGACATTTTCTTCAAGATTTAATGATTCTTAATTCAATAAAAATTATGTTGTGCATTTGATGCTTTCATAAAATAACATGTTATTCTAAAATTTACTATAATACTAGAGTAGGGTTCACGAGTTCTTTTTGTAAGACTTATAAGGACGTAAGAGGGTTATGTACAAGGTCTGGGCCTCGTTTATTTATTAATTTTAATTTGGTTTGGATCTCTTTATATATATATATAAATTTATTATCGGAGACTTATCCTATGTAATTTTATCGGGGTGCTACATCCTCCCCCACTTAAAAGAATTTGGGCCCAAAATTCATATGAAATATAATTCCAATACATCAATGAGGTATCTAGTCCTATTCCCTAAACACCAACAAAATCATCTAAGCATGCTTGCAAAGCATTCTACAATCTAAAGTAAGATAAGCTTAAGCTAAGGTTAAGGGGTACCTCTAGCTACTTCATTGTCAACATGTTCGATTTGTCTTATTGCTTGCAACCGTCCTTGACGCTGTTCTTTATTACGATCCTTTGCCTGGTGAGGTTGATCTTTTGGAAGGGGACAGTCGGCTACCTTATGTTCTTGGCTTCCACAACGAAAACAAGCTCCACTCTTCCAGTGACACTTTTTGGATTGATGACCCTCATTCCCACAATGCTTGCACTTCTCTCCTTTAGGCTTCTTGCCACTCGGAACTCCATTCTCATTATTGGGCCTTTTGTTGCCATTATCTACCTTTTTCTTTTCCATTCTAGTCTTGACCTTGTCAGATAATTCCATGGCATCTTCCAATAGCTGAGCTCTCTTAACTATCTCGGCATATGATTGAATATCCATTGGTGCTAATTGGGGTATATATTGTAGTCTTAACCCATTCAAGAATCTTCTAGCTTTCATTTTCTCTGTTGAAATTAAGTGAGGTGCATACCGTGATAACCTCGAGAACTGAGCCTCATATTCTGCCACAGACATGCTTCTTTGTTTGAGCGAGGTAAATTCTCCTGCCTTTCTCTCCCGAACTCTCTCCGAGAAATACTTCTCGTTGAAGTGTTCTAAAAATTCAACCCAAGTTACTTGAATATTTGGCAAAGTGGCTTCTACAGACTCCCACCAAGCCCTTGCATCCTTCTCTAGTTGAAATGTTGCCAAAAGGACCTTATCTTGATCCGAGCATTGCATTACTCGAAAGATTCTCTCCATCTCCTTAGTCCAATCTTCCGCCACATCCGGATCAAGGGTCCCACTAAACCTAGGGGGATTGAGGCTCCGAAATTCACGATGCAATTCTCCGGCTCCACGATTGGCTCCACCATCGGCTACTCGTTGAAGAGCCCGAGTCAATCCTTGAACCGTCCTTTGCATCTCACGCCATTGGGCACGCTCAGCGGCCATTGTTATCTATCTAGTTCTACAAGACACAAACAATCTCATGTAAGATTATCAAGTAATTCTCGTGAAATTTTACTTAAGCTATCTTCATAAGCTAATCTTATTAGTATTCTAACTTCCTTTTTAGCTCTTAACCCAAGGTTCTACCCAATCTCACCGGACAATAATGGGGTTGAACCTAAAACTTATGACAACCGATAGTCAAGACCTAGGGTTTAATATACCTAGGCTCTGATACCACAAACTGTCACGCCCCGATCCGATAGCAGCGGAACGTGTAGTTCAGAACGCGGCAGTGATACAGTCATGAATGATCAGAGCAAACATAAGACACAAAATTACACACTGGACAATGTGGGCCAATTTAATCTTTATTGATAATCAAATATTAAATTACATATCTTGACTCAACTTACATAAGTGTAGGAAGGACTCACTATTACATTCTAATAAAGAGAAAGGACTCAAATAACAGGACGAGACTCAAAGAAAGAATAAAAGACACCGACACGATTCTCCATTACACTCTTCACTCTTGCCCTTCCCCATCTGATGGACTATCTTCAATGTCGTTACCTGAAAAATGTTAAAGATAGGTAAGTGAGCGAAACGCTCAGTAGGAATTACATCTCTCATCAAGCAGAATATAAGTGATTAGCCAATTAACGTATTCGTGACGATGCAATGCATGGAACTAGAAAATCATGAAGATCAATCTAATAGAAAGATGAATATCAAAGTCAAAGGCGGATACGAGCTCAAGAGAAATAGGGATGAATTCCCATGCAGAGTCAAGGACAAGCTATCAGAATATAACAAGGACAGATACTTAGATGAACATAACTTCAGAATTAGCCAGAATATAACAGAGTTTCAATAAATATAAGCAGAATTAAATAATCTAGCAGAATATCTAAATTATCAGAATAACCGAACAACAAAATATCAGAATAACAGAATTAACAGAAATAACAGAGTTTGCAGAATAACAGAATAACAGATGTACAGAGTTTGGTGCAATGCCACACCCAGAATTCCCATGGTTTACAGAATTGGACTTCCGTCCTACCTGGCACTGAAAAGTCACGGACCCAGAGCCCTTTAATATTTCAGAATCAGATATGGCCAAATACAGAGTCAAAGGGTTATGTTCTCAATTAAGAATAGATTCCAAGGATCCCAGTGTCATAGAACGCTAGAGAAAATGACCATGATTATGCATGATATCTAACTCGAGATAAATCCGAGATGAACCGGTTAACAATACTTCATGTGGTCACTTGATCTTAAGGCAAGGTAGGCACGTAATCTTTCCAGAAATATCAATGGCATGGTTTTCCATTCTATTTGTTCAAAATAATCTCATGGCGTCCAAAAATATGTCATGAGGACCGGTATACCATGTTTCATTAGAGTGACATGGCCATCAAGTAGTAACATGGGTTTAAAGGGTACAACCTGCTCGGCTGCCTTGAGGGAATCCAAGGCTTGCGGAGTCTTACGGAGGTCTCTATGATAAAGTCACCAGTCCGAAGGAACGGAATGTCCGCGGAGAGTTCATCTATCACCGAGAATTAAGGGGCAGTCGATAAAATGTCGAAGAACGTGGGTCTATACTCGCGGATTGGAATATAGTGCCAGATATATATATATAAGTATATAAATCCACGGTTCACAGGAAAAACGTAGGAAAATAACAAGATAGGAAATTGACGCCCTTGACTGGGTCGTCATTTCATCAATTGACGACTGCAAAAACAGTCGTCCAATTCATATTTCTGTTTGCTGAAAATAACTAAATTTCAGTTTTTAAGGAATTGGCGACTTCCATTAAGTCTTCTATTTGGTAAGTAGCGCCCTAGTCAGGGGCGTTATATATAAAAGAAACGACATGGTATGCGTCGTTAATTCTCCTTTTTACAGAATTTGCTACGAATAATAGCAATTTTCCAATAAATATTTTGATGGCAACATGTATATGGACAGGTCAAGAAAAATAGCAGGATTCGAAATATGTGATCATGCATTAAATCAGATTACTGTTTAGATAGGTATTATATTTTTAACATATGTATTTATTAATTCATTCGAAATTGACGACCCTTCTCCCGGCCGTCAGAAGAAAAATTGGCGCCCTGACGAGGGTCGCCTCTTACAAAATTTTACAGAACTTCTTCAAATCTCAGTGAAACTATATGCATGAACTAATATATAGTAATATCATGATTTATGATGGTTTGGGCTACGTAATCTTGAGATAACCTACGGAAAACTAGAGATTATGAACTCAAACACGAGATATAAGCATGTTGTTTATGATCGTAAAAGTCTGTATTATCTTTATTAATTGAGTTTGGCAGTCAGAGAGAACACCTACCTCTTTTGGCTTGGTTTGGATGACAGATAGAGGAGAGAAAATAATATAACCAGGGCAACTGCAGTAGTAACAGTGGCAGCTACTCCAGTCGCTGCAACACGAAGGAACAACAGCTCAGAAGAAGAAGAACGAGACGGTCTTTCTCCCTTCACGTACGATAGCCTGTGAGGACTGCAACGACAATAGCAGTAGCAGCCGTAGTGCTTCGAACAGGAAGAAGACACTAACGGCAGCAACCTGCAAGCATATGAACTAAGCAGGAGATGCTATATGTTTCCTCTTTGGTGGCCACAGGATGGAGACGATGCAACAGCAGTCCATGACCCAGTAGTGGCGAAGAAAGCAACAGCTTTCAACCTCGTGTAGCAAGGAAAAAGAGTAAGATGAACTCCTTCAGTAAAAGAAGAAGGCTCCTTCACGTGCTTCTCTCGACGAAGCTGGAGGAAAGAAGAAGATGAATACTTACTATGTTCTTCACGCTCGAAGTAGCAGCAGGTTTAAGTTAGAAAAGGTAGAAGGGATTCAACAAGAGGTTGGTATTTATAGGGTTTTGGAGACCCTATAGGGTTGGAGTTCGACTGGGACTTGACCCTCTAGTATCTATCCTAATAGTACTAGGATTCCCTTAATTCACAGTTCGAAACACGTATAACTTAAGTATTAGAATCTTCCGGGATTTTTATCTTTTTTTCTTGATGTGATCTAGATAGGAAATTTTAGAATATGAGTTTTCTATTTTTCTCTATTTTTTCATATAATTATTTTTCTAAAATTCCCCATTCGAAAAAATGGCACTATTCATTTTAGAATAAAATAACGACTTTTATCAAGTCATTTCTTTGACAATTGACGCCATTGTCTTAGGCGTCTCTTCCCATTTTCACTTTTCTTCAAGAACCAAAACTATATTTATACTCTAAAACCTTAACTATATATCCTTTCTTATGCCATTTATACTTCTTATCTAACTAATTAACGACACACACAACGTCGTCTTTTTTTAAAATAACGCCTTCACTAAGAGGCGTCAATTACTTTTGACAATTTTTCCTCAGCCTCTTAAGAATCGATATTATGTGTATATCCCTATTTCTCTATAACTCTTTAACTATATACTTTATTTGATTTTTACTAATTTATAAATAACGACTTGAATGCAGTCGTTTCTTACACTAGATACGCATATATCAAAAGGCGTAAATTGAGGTTTTGACCTTTTCTCAATGTCCTTGAAAGGACCGAAATTGTATATATGTCTATTCTTTTATCCTTTATATATCTTTAGTGTATTTAAATCTTATATATATATCCTTCTTCCTTCTAATAAGATTATAATATAGTAAATGCGGAATATTAAAATTTCTAAATTAGTAATAAAATATAAATTGACATTTTCTTCAAGATTTAATGATTCTTAATTCAATAAAAATTATGTTGTGCATTTGATGCTTTCATAAAATAACATGTTATACTTAAATTTACTATAATATTAGAGTAGGGTTCACGAGTTCTTTTTGTAAGACTTATAAGGACGTAAGAGGGTTATGTACAAGGTCTGGGCCTCGTTTATTTATTAATTTTAATTTGGTTTGGATCTCTTTATATATCTATAAAAATTTATTATCGGAGACTTATCCTATGTAATTTTATCTGGGGTGCTACATCCTCCCCCACTTAAAAGAATTTGGTCCCCAAATTCATATGAAATACATTTCCAATACATCAATGAGGTATCTAGTCATATTCCCTAAACACCAACAAAATCATCTAAGCATGCTTGCAAAGCATTCTACAATCTAAAGTAAGATAAGCTTAAGCTAAGGTTAAGGGGTACCTCTAGCTACTTCATTGTCAACATGTTCGATTTGTCTTATTGCTTGCAACCGTCCTTGACGCTGTTCTTTATTACGATCCTTTGCCTGGTGAGGTTGATCTTTTGGAAGGGGATAGTCGGCTACCTTATGTTCTTGGCTTCCACAACGAAAACAAGCTCCACTTCTCCAGTGACACTTCTTGGATTGATGACCCTCATTCCCACAATGCTTGCACTTCTCTCCTTTAGGCTTCTTGCCACTCGGAACTCCATTCTCATTATTGGGCCTTTTGTTGCCATTATCTACCTTTTTCTTTTCCATTCTAGCCTTGACCTTGTCAGATAATTCCATGGCATCTTCCAATAGCTGAGCTCTCTTAACCATCTCGGCATATGATTGAATATCCATTGGTGCTAATTGGGGTATATATTGTAGTCTTAACCCATTCAAGAATCTTCTAGCTTTCATTTTCTCTGTTGAAATTAAGTGAGGTGCATACCGTGATAACCTCGAGAACTGAGCCTCATATTCTGCCACAGACATGCTTCTTTGTTTGAGCGAGGCAAATTCTCCTGCCTTTCTCTCCCGAACTCTCTCCGAGAAATACTTCTCGTTGAAGTGTTCTAAAAATTCAACCCAAGTTACTTGAATGTTTGGCAAAGTGGCTTCTACAGACTCCCACCAAGCCCTTGCGTCCTTCTCTAGTTGAAATGTTGCCAAAAGGACCTTATCTTGATCCGAGCATTGCATTACTCGAAAGATTCTCTCCATCTCCTTAGTCCAATCTTCCGCCACATCTGGATCAGGGGTCCCACTAAACCTAGGGGGATTGAGGCTCCGAAATTCACGATGCAATTCTCCGGCTCCACGATTGGCTCCACCATCGGCTACTCGTTGAAGAGCCTGAGTCAATCCTTGAACCGTCCTTTGCATCTCACGCCATTGGGCACGCTCAGCGGCCATTGTTATCTATCTAGTTCTACAAGACACAAACAATCTCATGTAAGATTATCAAGTAATTCTCGTGAAATTTTACTTAAGCTATCTTCATAAGCTAATCTTATTAGTATTCTAACTTCCTTTTTAGCTCTTAACCCAAGGTTCTACCCAATCTCACCGGGCAATAATGGGGTTGAACCTAAAACTTATGACAACCGATAGTCAAGACCTAGGGTTTAATATACCTAGGCTCTGATACCACAAACTGTCACGCCCCGAACCGATAGCAGCGGAACGTGTAGTTCGGAACGCGGCAGTGATACAGTCATGAATGATCAGAGCAAACATAAGACACAAAATTACACACTGGACAATGTGGGCCAATTTAATCTTTATTGATAATCAAATATTAAATTACATATCTTGACTCAACTTACATAAGTGTAGGAAGGACTCACTATTACATTCTAATAAGAGAAAGGACTCAAATAACAGGACGAGACTCAAAGAAAGAATAAAAGACACCGACACGATTCTCCATTACACTCTTCACTCTTGCCCTTCCCCATCTGATGGACTATCTTCAATGTCGTTACCTGAAAACGTTAAAGATAGGCAGGTGAGCGAAACGCTCAGTAGGAATTACATCTCTCATCAAGCAGAATATAAGTGATTAGCCAATTAACGTATTCGTGACGATGCAATGCATGGAACTAGAAAATCATGAAGATCAATCTAATAGAAAGATGAATATCAAAGTCAAAGGCGGATACGAGCTCAAGAGAAATAGGGATGAATTCCCATGCAGAGTCAAGGACAAGCTATCAGAATATAACAAGGATAGATACTTAGATGACATAACTTCAGAATTGGCCAGAATATAACAGAGTTTCAATAAATATAAGCAGAATTAACAATCTAGCAGAATATCTAAATTATCAGAATAACCGAACAACAAAATATCAGAATAACAGAATTAACAGAAATAACAGAGTTTGCAGAATAACAGAATAACAGAATAACAGATGTACAGAGTTTGGTGCAATGCCACACCCAGAATTCCCATGGTTTACAGAATTGGACTTCCATCCTACCTGGCACTGAAAAGTCGCGGACCTAGAGCCCTTTAATATTTCAGAATCAGATATGGCCAAATACAGAGTCAAATGGTTATGTTCTCAATTAAGAATAGATTCCAAGGATCCCAGTGTCATAGAACGCTAGAGAAAATGACCATGATTATGCATGATATCTAACTCGAGATAAATCCGAGATGAACCGGTTAACAATACTTCAGGTGGTCACTTGATCTTAAGGCAAGGTAGGCATGTAATCTTTCCAGAAATATCAGTGGCATGGTTTTCCATTCTATTTGTTCAAAATAATCTCATGGCGTCCAAAAATATGTCATGGGGACCGGTATACCATGTTTCATTAGAGTGACATGGCCATCAAGTAGTAACATGGGTTTAAAGGGTACAACATGCTCGGCTGCCTTGAGGGAATCCAAGGCTTGCGGAGTCTTACGGAGGTATCTATGATAAAGTCACAAGTCCGAAGGAACGGAATGTCCCGCGGAGAGTTCATCTATCACCGAGAATTAAGGGGCAGTCGATAAAATGCCGAAGAACGTGGGTCTATACTCGCGGATTGGAATATAGTGCCAGATATATATATATAAGTATATAAATCCACGGTTCACAGGAAAAACGTAGGAAAATAACAAGATAAAAAATTGACGCCCTTGACTGGGTCGTCATTTTATCAATTGACGACTGCAAAAAACAGTCGTCCAATTCATATTTCTGTTTGCTGAAAATAACTAATTTTCAGCTTTTAAGGAATTGGCGACTTCCATTAAGTCTTCTATTTAAGTAGCGCCCTAGTTAGGGGCGTTATATATAAAAGAAACGACATGGTATGCGTCGTTAATTCTCCTTTTTACAGAATTTGCTACGAATAATAGTAATTTTCTAATAAATATTTTGATGGCAACATGTATATGGACAGGTCAAAAAAAATAGCATGATTCGAAATATGTGATCATGCATTAAATCAGATTACTGTTTAGATAGGTATTATATTTTTAACATATGTATTTATTAATTCATTCGAAATTGACGACCCTTCTCCCGGCCGTCAGAAGAAAAATTGGCGCCCTGACGAGGGCCGCCTCTTACAAAATTTTACAGAACTTCTTCAAATCTCAGTGAAACTATATGCATGAACTAATATATAGTAATATCATGATTTATGATGGTTTGGGCTACGTAATCTTGAGATAACCTACGGAAAACTAGATATTATGAACTCAAACACGAGATATAAGCATGCTGTTTATGATCGTAAAAGTCTGTATTATCTTTATTAATTGAGTTTGGCAGTCAGAGAGAACACCTACCTCTTTTGGCTTGGTTTGGATGACAGATAGAGGAGAGAAAATAATATAACAAGGGCAACTGGAGTTGTAGCAGTGGCAGCTACTCCAGTCGCTGCAACACGACGGAACAACAGCTCAGAAGAAGAAGAACGAGACGGTCTTTCCCCCTTCACGTACGATAGCCTGTGAGGACTGCAACGACAATAGCAGTAGCAGCCGTAGTGCTTCGAACATGAAGAAGACACTAACGGCAGCAACCTGCAAGCATATGAACTAAGCAGGAGATGCTATATGTTTCCTCTTTGGTGGCCACAGGATGGAGACGATGCAGCAGCAGTCCATGACCCAGTAGTGGCGAAGAAAGCAACAGCTTTCAACCTCGTGTAGCAAGGAAAAAGAGGAAGATGAAGTCCTTCAGCAAAAGAAGAAGGCTCCTTCACGTGCTTCTCTCGACGAAGCAGGAGGAAAGAAGAAGATGAAGAACTTACTATGTTCTTCACGCTCGAACTAGCAGCAGGTTTAAGTTAGAAAAGGTAGAAGGGATTCAACAAGAGGTTGGTATTTATAGGGTTTTGGAGACCCTATAGGGTTGGAGTTCGACTGGGACTTGACCCTCTAGTATCTATCCTAATAGTACTAGGATTCCCTTAATTCACAGTTCGAAACACGTATAACTTAGTATTAGAATCTTCCGGGATTTTTATCTTTTTTTCTTGATGTGATCTAGATAGGAAATTTTAAGAATATGAGTTTTCCATTTTTATCTATTTTTTCATATAATTATTTTTCCAAAATTCCTCAATCGAAAAAATGGCACTATTCATTTTAGAATAAAATAACGACTTTTATCAAGTCATTTCTTTGGCAATTGACGCCATTGTCTTAGGCGTCTTTTCCCATTTTCACTTTTCTTCAAGAACCAAAACTGTATTTATACTCTAAAACCTTACCTATATATCCTTTCTTATGCCATTTATACTTCTTATCTAACTAATTAACGACACACACAACGTCATCTTTTTTTAAAATAACGCCTTCAGTAAGAGGCGTCAATTACCTTGGACAATTTTTCCTCAGCCTCTTAAGAACCGATATTGTGTGTATATCCCTATTTTCTCTATAACTCTTTAACTATATACTTTATTTGATTTTTACTAATTTATAAATAACTACTTGCATGCAGTCGTTTCTTACACTAGATACGCCTATATCAAAAGGCGTCAATTGAGGTTTTGACCTTTTCTCAATGCCCTTGAAAGGACCGAAATTGTATATATGTCTATTCTTTTATCCTTTATATATCTTTAGTGTATTTAAATCTTATATATATATCCTTCTTCCTTCTAATAAGATTATAATATAGTAAATGCGGAATATTAAAATTTTTAAATTAGTAATAAAATATAAATTGACATTTTCTTCAAGATTTAATGATTCTTAATTCAATAAAAATTATGTTGTGTATTTGATGTTTTCATAAAATAACATGTTATTCTTAAATTTACTATAATACTAGAGTAGGGCTCACGAGTTCTTTTTGTAAGACTTATAAGGACGTAATAGGGTTATGTATAAGGTCTGTGCCTCGTTTATTTATTAATTTTAATTTGATTTGGATCTCTTTATATATCTATAAAAATTTATTATCGGAGACTTATCCTATGTAATTTTATCTGGGGTGCTACACAACTGTCCCACCACCTATCATAAACACAAAGTCAGTGGTACCCTTTCCTTGGGCTTTTTCAGTCACCCAACTGGCATCACAGTATCCTTCCATTACAGGAGGATATCTTCCATAGTGCAATGCACGAAATAAGGTACCTTTTAAATATCAACAGATTCTTTCAAGTGCATGCCAATGTAATTTGTTAGGACAATGTGTATATCTACTAAGTCTATTCACAGCAAAAGAGATGTCAGGTCTACTACAATTTCAAACTCTATCGTCAATAGCTCTGCTTGTTGAAAATTACTATTCATGGGTAGAGATTTTTTACTAGATCTAAGTATGAAATTTAAAAGAGATCAAACGATCAATAAAATTAAACTCGGGTCGAAACGCGTAATCATTTTCTTTAGAGTCGTTCTGCCCTCACTCCGGTGCAGATAGGTTTCGCGACGAAACTTCCCCCAAGATACGACGGCCCAGACCGATGGCGACGCGAAGATGTACTCCAACTCGCGTTGTCGGGGGCGAACACTAGTACTGTGACAGGAGACTCTTGCAAGAAGAAGAAGATGATAGGAGAGAGGAGCGCGAGAGAGATAGTCGCCGGGTGACAGAGAATCCTAAGCTGTGCCTCACACAGGAAATGGACTCTCACACGGGAAATCGACTCTCTTCAAATACCCTATTGAGAAATGACTCTTGACCGAGTCACACTCACCCGTTAAAAGAGGGGAATCCGAAGAGACACAGAAAGAATTCAAGAGACGCTCAGTCAGACGGTCAAAAATAAAATAAAAATAATTATCGGTAATCACGTACACACACGCACGCCATGGTCAAGATAAGATAATTCACATCTGTGTGAGAAAAATGATACGTGCCAAAGAGTCCACTAACTCAAATAAGTTAATCTCCATAATCTCTTCGAAAGAATACAAATCAATGATAAGAGTCTCAACTAAAAGTAAGTGATTTTTTTTTATTTTTTAACCTGAGATTAATCAAAACAAAGAGATACTCAAACTTTTTAAAATTTAAAACATAAATTTCAACACCAACTCCTTCACCGTGTGCACAACACACTGGTGTTCTGACTCCCCCAATCTATCTAATCTATATGAACGAGGTCACCTAGGTAGTTCCATTAGGCTGGTTGTGTTTCACAGCTTCGTCGTATCCGGTGATTTTCGGAGTTGCTACGATATTAATACTGTTGGGGGTCATGTGTGGACATGTGCTAAAGGCCAATCAGACATCTAGTTAAGGCTGCGTTTGGTATCGTGGTGGGGTGGGATTCCAACGTTTTGAATTCCCTGACACCATTTGATCGAATCCATAAAGCGCACCCGAACATGCATCGGCTTCCACGTCACTTGCATATTCCCAGGGAGGAGATGGGCAGAGAGAATCGAGCGGGTGGGTCAAATCTCGAGAAGCAGGGTGGGACCTACTTCCCAATCGCTGCAAAGGATCTTTTGGGTGAAAGACCAGAAAGGCCCCTGACGGGAGCCACAAATTACATTCAAGTCTCACAAAAGAGGACGGGAAAGTAAGATGGGCATTTTCTTAATCTTATTCCAGAAGTAACCTTTTGCATTTTGCCATCCTAAACAAAATTATAATTATACACGTAATCATTGCCGAAGCATGTGAATGTGGGAGGGGCCGTAACTAAGAATGGGGATTTTCATATAATTATAATTGTTTGAAGCTAGTTTTGACGAATCGATCCGAAATGGTTTGAACCGGTCGTCTCAGACTGTCCCAATGACAGATCGAGACGATCGATATGTGAGACGCAACCGAGATAATATATATAATATATTATATTTTATAATCGAATTTGATCGGTAGGTCGATTGGTTAAACCATTTTACGTTCATTTCTTGAGTTGCGATTAACACCGTCAACTCAACTAACCTAAGGAATAATTTGTGAAATCTTATTTATAATCTTTATATTAAAGTATTTATTTCGGACAGGTACAAAACAGTACAGTACTGTCCCGTCCCGTCCCAAGCCGTGACCCAGACGGTCGAGACGGCAAACCTTGGTTTGAAGCACCCTAATTAAGGTGCAAAGCACACCTTCATCTTTGTTATCTTTTAACCATTAGATTAGGGATATCAAAAATACTTGTAAATCTGATTATCCGTATCACCTGACCGTGATGAGTCGGGTAATACTCGAATAAACGGATATGGATTCGGGTTAATATATGTTTAAAATACCCGTTTCATATTCGGATAGGGTATGGATTTAGTCCACCCGAATTCATACCCGATCTGAACCCGCTCTTAATAATTTATTGTGCATGTTAGACCTATGATTTTGACACGAACTTAACCCGTTGCCCGTCTTGTTGAGTTTGTGAGTTTGGACTTCATACTAAAATTATAACGACAATTTTATAAAACATAAAAATTACTTTAGAAAGGAAAAAATTAACTGAATTTCTATTTTTCTAATTCTCATAAATCTCACATTTCCTTAGATGTGGATGTAAACTCATACTTATGGACGGATACGGATATCCGTAGGTATAGTCATACTCGTGATGGATATACCCATATTTATACCTACGAAAATAATAGAGTACTATCCGGATATGATATTTGTAAAAATTTCACGGATAAAATATAGTATTAGTCTATCCGAGTCGAACCCGATCCATTTATGTCCCCACATTAGATGTGTACCTGTTTGGTCCAATGACCACAAAAGTGGTGAGAGAGAAATTTCGTGTAACATGAAATCTATCCTCTAAATTCGGCATGGTTGGTTTTAAGAAGCGTTCATGGAGGCCTAATACCCTAGGTTCGAGACTTAATTAGTACAACATTATTAAGCTTATTATCGATCATTTGGTAACTAAAGCGCAATCAAGCAAACGGAGATGTATGGCGTAGGTAATTAATTATTATCGTAAATTTTCACTCCCTCACCCCTATACGACCTGTCGACCAAAGGAGAGGGCCTGAAACTAGTTGGTCACGACTCACGATAACTAGAAACCCAACACCCCCACCCCCCAACCACCCATTATGAGAAGGGGATATTATTTATTTAATTTTTTTGATACATTTAATAAATGATGTCTCCCTCTTAATTTTATGATACATAAACAAAACAAATAACTTACAACTAAACCCAAAATGAGTGGGGTTGAATTTCATCGAGCAATATTATATTATGGTACTAACTCTTTTTTTTCTCATTTTTTACTACATACTTTTTCAGCCATCTAGTCTTTTAAACTAGACTATAAAATGTTATGGTTTAAATTTGGTACTTTCGAAATTGAGAGGAATGTGAAAATTAAAAAAATGAGAGGAAAAAATTTTCCCTTAACATTGATCACTTTGACTTAACCAAAAGATCTATCTACGACTGCCCGTGAATTCATAAGATTTTTTTGCATATAAATCATTATTACAAGTGAAATTATAAATATATTATTTGTATTATTGATTTCCCCCCTAACATTGAGCAATTTGACCTAGCCAAAAGATCTATCTACGACTGCCCGTGAATTCATAAGATTTTTTGCATATAAATCATTATTACAAGTGAAATTATAAATATATTATTTGTATTATTGATTTCCCCCCTAACATTGATCAATTTGACCTAGCCAAAAGATCTATCTACGAGTGCCCGTGAATTCATAAAGGTTTTTACATATAAATTATTGTTACAAGTGAAATTATAAATATATCATTTGTATTACAAGTTATCTTTAACCATACTCATAAAAAGTCAAATCTCTCTCTCTCTCTCTCTCTCTCTGGGGGTGGGGAGGGCACTCTCACCAATGCTGCCTGCGTCTATGAAGGACCATGAGGGGGTGACTCGCTCCTCTATGAGACATATGATGAGGCAATGGAGGTTCTCTCTCTCTCTCTCTCTCTCTCTCTCTCTCTCTCTCTCTCTGGGGGTGGGGAGGGCACTCTCACCAATGCTGCCTGCGTCTATGAAGGACCATGAGGGGGTGACTCGCTCCTCTATGAGACATATGATGAGGCAATGGAGGTTCTTGGGGGTGGACTCGGTGGCGATTTGACTGAAGAGGTCCCCCAACTTTCGAGCCCAGTTGAGCTGCTTGCCAATAGTGAAAATGATGTCATAGAGGACAGTTGCGACCGTTCAAGCATCGTATGCAGTGACATCAGCATCATTTGTGGCAGCATCTGTATAGGTGTCGTGGGCATCATTTGTGGTAACATTAGGCATCTCCAGCTTTGTTCGCGGCGACATCCAACATATCTAACATCGCCATCTTCATCTCTACCAACATAGTCGTCCCCAACACAGAACTCCGGTGCCTCACTGTAACCCTCTACTAGATGGCGCCCCAACACCTCTCTATCTCTCTGCAACCTCCCCTCCTATTGGGTGAGGGTTGTCGGTGCCAAAGGGGTAGGGCCTCTCTCTCTTTCTCTCACACACACACCCCACTTGGCCAGCACGAGAGGGGGAGCGCCTCTCTCTCTCTCTCTCTCTCTCTCTCTCTCTCTCTCTCTCTCTCTCTCTCCAACCCCATGTTGGGTGGGAGTTGCTAGTGCCAAAGGGGGAGGGCCTCCCTCTCTCATGTCTCCTCTCTTTCTACTCTCTCTCTCTCTCTTGTTATCTCTCTATCTATCCCTATCTACAACCTCTCTCTATGCCTCTGGCTCTAGGGAGGGAGCACCTCTCTCTCTCCTCTCTTTCTAGATCTTTCTCTTTGTACACGTACCCCCCATTGGGTGGGGGTCGTGGACGTTGGAGGGGGAGTGCCTCCCTCTCTCACTCTCTCTCTCAACACCATGTTGGTCCCCTCCCTACTCTACTCTCTCTCCTCGTTCCCTCTCTATGCATCTTCTTGCTAAGTGGGGTTTCCCTCTGGCAGCCTCTCTCTCTATCTCATATCTCTCGAGTAGTGGTGGAGGATCCAATAGTTGTGAGAAGGATATTTTAATCATAAAAATTTAAGTAACAAGTATAATATAATGTATGATAAATGTTCACCTTTTTATGAATTTAAGTTAACTAGAGTGACATTTTGTAACATTTTACAAAATTAATGGCGTGTGCATTAATAATTTTTGAGAAAATTATCTATTTGCTCTTAAAAAATTACAAATTATTGTTATACCCATGTCTTTATGAAATTTACTCGTAAACCTCAAAATCTCTTAACTTGAGTAGTCATACCCCTTAGGTTATCTTCTCTCCAGAGAGAGATAATGGCCCATACGTTTGGACCGTTTTACCCTTCTCACGCTTCTTTTCTATAGCGAGAGAGCGAAAGAAGGATGCATCGATCCACTCCGACGTTGGCGAGAGAGTGAAGAGAGTGAGAGGGAGAAAGAGGGAGAGAGAGTAAGGTCTTCGGCACGATAGAGAGAGGGGAAGAGTGGGAGAGCTCTCCGGCGTAGTGTGTGTGTGAGAGAGAGAGAGGATCTCCTCCTATGTCATGAATGCTCGTGCCAATGATCCCATTGGAGACCCCATCCACAGCCCCAAGGTGCTCCCCACAGGTACGAACATGCATGCCCTTGACCCGCGGGCATCCCCACCACTGTCGCTGCCATGCAGAGCGCCAAGGTTTTGGTTCAGAGGAGGACATAGAAGAAGAAAACGACGATCGAGTGGGAGGCAGAGCCGGGTCCGACGATGGAGGGGGAGGGGGAGATCGGGAGGGAGAGCCAGGTCCAGTGATGGAGGGGGAGGGGGAGCCAGATTCGGTGATGTAGGGGGAGGGGGAGGGTGGTGCGGACACCCGAGCAGTTGATCGGCACGACACACCGAGCCACCGGTACCGCACACGGAGCACGACACGAGCCACCTCAGCGTCCATTTGGCTCGGAGACAGCCTGGAGACTCCGTCTTGAGCCTCCTCATTTATTATATTTAGCTAGACTTTATGTGTGTGTAATTTGTATTTATTTCGTTGCATTCGGTTTACCATTTTGAGTGTAATAGGGGCTTACGAGCATTTCGGACCCCGTGGGCCCCACGGGCCCCCCGGGCCCCACCACATTGGGCCACCTCAGCCTAGGGTCCCACGTGGGGCCAGTCAACATGCCACATGGGAGCATCTAGAAGCTTGACTTGTAATTGGACACATGGGGGACAATGGGCTTAAAAAGTCCAAGGAGGCTACCTACCTCCCACCTACATTTCAACCTTCCACACCCCTCCCATTCAAAGTCCAAGGGCCGCCCCCCTCCCCTTAATTTTTTATTTCTTTTTTGTGTGTGTGTCACATGCCATCCCAGCCCTTCATCTCTTACCCCTAGATCCTACGGTTGTGGATGGATGTGAGATGTAACCTATTTAAACTTGTATTTTCCATTTTAGTAGAATTAATGCCATTTGGAATCAAAGAAATTGTTGGAGCTCGAGCTTGGTGCGCCCCTCTCTCCCCCCTTACAGCTGTGAAGGTTGCCTCTGGAGGTGTGACTCCTCCCCTATCAGTTCCGGTCATCCTCGCCGCCGCCACGAGCCGCCACCGCACCGCCTTCGTCTTCATCGGAGTTCTACCCGCGCAGTACCACAGCAACTCCCACGAAATTCCCAACTCAGCCAAGAGCTCTGATCGACCTGGGGATTTTACTGGAGGTTCCATAGGTGTCAAGGATGTCCCAAAAAAATTTGTTTGTCATTCAGATCCCGTTTCATAATTTTTGATTTTCGTTCCCTCTTTCATTCCAGTTCTGCCAGCAGTCTGTCCAGATACATCTCCGCCCTGAGTTTTAGGTCTTAGGTCCACGTTTTGATTTTATTTCGTCCCAAAAATTTTACTGGAGTTTCCTTCCATCAACTCCTTCATCCACAAGTTTTCTAAATTTCTAGTTCGTCCATCTCATATTTTCCAAAATTCGTTCTCAGTCCCATCTACAGTTCTATCCTGCTGTTCCCAGATCCGACCACTAGTCACTCCAAAAATCATATCAAATCTCCACCACCTCCAAATCCAATTCCAAAAATTGTCCCAGCTTCATGGTTTGAATATCTACAACTTTAAAGAAGAGCTCGAAGTCTGAATCCCACTGTACGTAGTGGGTCAACGGCCGTTTACAGGGAACTGATGTGCTGATCTGAGAGTTCTAGAATTGTGTAGCAGAGAATTGAAAATTAGTTAAGGTCCAGGTCCGCGCAGGTTCAGAGGAATCCACTGGCTCTAGGTTGGAGGATTTTGAGTCCTCTTTCCAACGGCGTTGGTTTCATACCATTCTGGCGATGGGGCTGATCACAGCGGCCATTTTCGTCGGAGCGCGCACCTGAAAACAGCAAGCAGAAATCCGTGGGCAGCATTCCAAAAGCTTGGAGATCGGAGTTGTTCGGCCACCGGTCGGTGTTCCCGGCCGACCGCCTTCTGTGGAGGCGTGCCATCAGGGGTCCCCATCACAGTGGGACCCACTCCTGTAGATCCGGAGGCCAGCGCCACCCGTGGGCCCCACGGGCCCGCAGAACCTGCCGTTCGGAAAGCACGAAAACGCGGAGTTCGGCACCGCCGGGCGACGTCAAGATGCTGCCCGTCAACCCAATTAGCGTGATTTCCGGGCCCTACATGTGACCTTTTACCTCCCTGCGTGGAGTGGGTCAAATTATTGTATTGCTGTAATATTGTTTAACCGGGAGTCCGTGATTCGGCCGGGGTTGTCTTCGCCACGCCGGGTGCGTGGAGGTAATGGTCCGAACCTCTTGGCGTTCATTTGCTTAGCTAGTATACGGTCTTTTACCGCTGCCGAGAGTGTAGGTACTAACCCGTGTGTCCATGTCATCGCTGTAAGCGTGAGAGTGACCCGTCCCGCGACTCGATCCGAGTCCGGAAGTTGAGTCGGACCACCCTTGACCTCCACCGGTTCCTTAACCGCGCACGGTCCGCGCTTTCTCTCGCTTGGGACGACGAGTGAGCTTCCACTTCTGTTAGCTACGTTTTGCCACTCGGAGCTCGTAGTGTCGTGCTTAGTGTCTCCCTGGTGTGTGCTGCTGGTCGCGTCTTCATCTAGAGTACGAGGGTGGCACCTAATAGTGTCGTCTCCCGTGTCCGTCCCACATCAGAGGGGGCGTGTTCCGATGACTGAGGGAGATGGAGAGCGCCAACTTCATTGATCAGAGCACCAACTTTGTTGCCATCGGAGATGATGAGTTAGAGAGTGTGAGTAGCGAGGGAGAGAGATGAGGAGAGAGGGGGCAAAGAGAGAGAGGCGAGGTTAACTATTAGGATAGGTTAGTCATTTAACCCATGTTAACTCACTTGAGACTGACCAATGTGAGCGACTGTTGACGGTAAGGATATAATGTGCTCTTCATAGTAGGGGTGATCATTATTTGGGTTCAACCCGAAAATCAAATCGAACCGATAGATTTGGTTCGGTTTGGTTTGGGTTGAAATTTAAAAAATTTTAGTTTGGGTTCAAACCGAATCGTATTAAAAAATTTGGTTTGGTTTGATTTTGAAGGTCAAGAAATCGAACAAAATCAAATCGAACCGAATAACCCAAATTTAAGAATATTTTTATCAAATTAATATAAATGTATATGTAACTATAAATCCCAATTCAAAAAGTCCAATTCCCGCCATCCTAATGGAGTTTCCGACTTTATGAAATAGGTTTCAAATCACCTTCTATTTTACTGTAACTGAAGTTCTTAATTTTTTATGTGAAAATATTATGGAGCTTGTTCTTACAAGTTACAACTTTTATGCTATTTTTTAATATTTACTTTATTTGATAGAAATTATTTTACCCTATTCTCTAATGTTGTTTGAATCCCATCTAATTTATAAAAGGGGAGATGAATATGGTTCAAACCGAATCAAATCGAATTAATTCGGATTGATTTGGTTTCAAACTAGTTTGGTTTAGTTTGATTCGGGTTGAAGTCTTAATTCGGTTCGATTTGGTTTCAGAAAAATTCTCTTCGAATCAAATCAAATCAAATCGTGCTCACCCCTACTTCATATACTGTGAGGGTCTACGAATAAAGGTAAAAATATAACAGTAATTTGTAGATTTTTTAATAAAAGTATAACAGTAATTTATAGATTTTTTAATAAAAGTATAACAATAATTTGTAGATTTTTAAGATATATAAATATTTTTTTCATAATTTTTAAAAACAATATACTTATAATTGCATTAGTAAGAGTTGGCTTACATGCCAAAATCCCAATTCATAATTGACGGATGGACGCCGGTCATCACACTCCGCCCCCCCACATCTGTTATGATATGGATACCCATCCGTTCCCATCTCTCTCCTTCGGCGCCTGAGCTGTCAATCTTATCTCACTCCCATGGCGGGAACAAAACCCCCCCCCCCCCCCCACCTCACGTGGAATCCGCCGGAACGCCCAGACCTCCTCCACATAAAGGTGGCGCGCCGTGCTTTCCGTAACGGGGACGCTCTCCCATTTGAGAGTGTGCACTTGTTGGTTCACTGCCGCGAATGGTCACTGCTCCCCCCCCCACGGGCACGTCGCGCCTCCAGTCTTGCTGGCCCCACCGGCCTGGTGGCGTGGCATCTGCTCGCCAGCGCGGCACCGCCGAGTCCCACAACCTATGCCCCTGTAGGGTACGGACCGTTACTCCTCACCACAAGACAGATGCCGCGTGTGGGGATCCGACCGCAAGACGCCAAAGACGGGCCTACTCGGATCTCCAAGTTTCGAGTTGCTATTCGCTGGCTGACGCCGACGTCTACGGCGATGCGTATTCGTTTGGCACGACACAGGCACCAACGTGGGGCTCTTGAACACCACCCGGTCCACACCCATCTCCCCCGCACCAAGGGAGGAGGAGGAGGAGGCGAAGTTGCGGGGGAGGTGAACGCGACCAGAAGAGGGAGGGAACTAGGGTTAGGGTTTGTTTCCATCTCCTCGAGCTCCTGTTCTCTTCTCCTCTCCTCCCATCTGCGTTCTCTCCCCGCGAACCTCCGGTTCCTGTGTTCTGATCTCTGGTTTTCTCCGTTTAGCGGGTCCGATCCGCCTCTGGATCGCTCGTTTGGACCTTCTTCCCAGTGGTATTGGTGATTGGTTAGTGTTTCGATTCCGGTCGATGCGTCCTGCTGTCCCCCCCCCCCCGATGTTTTGTTTCTATGAAAAACGTTGATTGAATCGTGATAATCGTATTCTTGTCTTCGATTTTCGCTTTTTGACTTCCATTTTTGTCGCAGTTAGCGGATATATGTGGGAATTTCCCATTTTAATGCATGTTTTTCCTATGGAGATCTATCCTAGTTTGTTGTTTCTGGGGGTTTTGGTGGTTGATTAGTTGCTTTATACGGAATTTTTTTTGAATTTTCGGATCTCGTTCTTCCTACAGGCTGTGCGAACCTAGGGTTCTAGGTTGTGAACTTTGCTGACTAGGGAGGAGGGCAAGATGTCGTCTGCGGAGTCCTCGAGGGAGGAGAATGTGTATATGGCGAAGCTGGCCGAGCAGGCCGAGCGGTACGAGGAGATGGTGGAGTTCATGGAGAAGGTCGTGAAGGTCGTGGACACGGAGGAGCTGACAGTGGAGGAGCGCAACCTTCTCTCTGTGGCCTACAAGAACGTGATCGGTGCGCGCCGCGCGTCGTGGCGGATCATCTCTTCCATCGAGCAGAAGGAGGAGAGCCGCGGTAACGAGGACCACGTCGCCCTGATCAAGGAGTACAGGGGCAAGATCGAGGCCGAGCTCAGCAAGATCTGCGACGGCATCCTGAAGCTGCTAGAGTCGCACCTCATTCCCTCCGCCTCCGCCGCCGAATCTAAGGTCTTCTACCTCAAGATGAAGGGCGACTACCATAGGTTTGACATCTGATAGATCATGTGGAAGAGGCCCTTGGTGGAAGTTTTGTTTTGTTTATTTTTCTGATTCGTGTGGTTTTGAATGTTGTAGGTACCTTGCCGAGTTCAAGACTGGGGCCGAGAGGAAGGATGCTGCTGAGAGCACGCTGTTGGCATACAAGTCTGCTCAGGTGTGTATGTTGATTGTGTTTCCGCTACCTCAAGTTTTAAGTTTTAAGTTTTTTTTGTGTGCTGATGTTGATTTCTTGTTGCTAATAATGTTTAGGACATTGCTCTGGCGGACTTGGCGCCTACCCATCCGATCAGGCTGGGTCTTGCACTGAACTTCTCCGTGTTCTATTACGAAATTCTGAATTCACCGGACCGTGCCTGCAATCTTGCAAAGCAGGTCCGTCACATCGTCTCAGCATATTTCTTTTGCAGACCCTTATGTGATTCTTTTGATGCTCAAGTAATCAGCCATAGGCTATGTATCCTTGCATTTATTTTTTCTATTTTTATCATAAGCTTCTCATTGATTTCAGTTATTTGTACTATTCTGTTTTATTTCATACTGCTTTTGTATTTGCATCTTGTGCATTATGCTTCCGCAATTTCACCAAGTGTTCAGTTCCATTAATCCGAGAGAGAGTTTCCATTGATCTACGTTAGCAGCGGGTTTATGCATGCCAGTACAAATATTTTCTTTTGTGAATAATGCTGAGGTGACTACTCTGGGAATATTGAACAATTCCTTGTTTGTACCCATTATGTAGAATGTCTTTTGACTTTATGAATGGAATTGCTACTAGGTTGTTTTCCTGTGAGTGTGAACAGCTTTTGCCCTATGCTAGAATCTGATGCTAAGGTGAAAAGTGAGCATACATTGAGGGTGAGGTGTAGGATTTTGACTGAGGGTAACCGGGACAGGTCATATGTATGTCAGTGATGCTTTATTTTTAAGTTGACTATGGGCAGCTTGGTGTTCGCAGACCATGCCATTTTTGAAACAGATGTTTGAAAATCTAGTTTTGTTTTAAACATAATTCATTTTTTTCCTTGGGGCATTCCATGACTGTGTTCATGTTTTTTTTGGAAGTTGGTAGTACCACTAATTATATAAAAGAAAAGGAAAGAAGTTACAAGTATGACTGTGTTCCTATTGTTTACTTCGCTGCTTTCTGTTTTGTTTTTTGTTTTCTTTTTTCCAGATAGCATGCGGTCTCTTAGAACAAATATATAGCACTTTTCATTATAACCAATTAGTTAAGCACTTTATTGCATTACTTTTTCTTCTTGGCACAAATGAGCAGAAGTGGTGGTTCACATGAACTTGGGTTTGCTTCTTATTGTCTCATGTTTGGATCCACCCAGTTGCATTTTGTTGTGCATGAATAAGTCTGCTGTTTACATGTTAATTTATTTAATTTTTGATGTCACGCTATCCCTGTGCGGTACTCAAATCAGAGGTTTTTCTAAAAGTTTGTTCTCATACTTGTTTGTTCCTCAGCAAGGTCTACAGATGGACTTTCTTGCTAGGTGATAGCCCCTTTACCCCGATTTTTTTTTTATTTCTTAGGTGGCGTATGAAATTTAAACAACCTGGGATAACTTTCTTTTTCATTCATGTGTTCTTTACGCCAAAAAAGAATTATTTATATTTCTTAGTTGGCATGTGAAATTCAATCAACCCGGGGGTGACTTTCTTTCCGATCCATGTGTTTCATTCCCATCTAGTCTTTTCCTATATCTCTTATGAACTGTTTATTTGGCACCACTTTCTATTGTGGTGCCAATTTTTTTAAATTGTTCCCTGTATGCCGGAGGGTGGGTGTTGTGGGGGTGTGTACATCCATGTAGTCAGAGGCGAGAGCTGACCGAGGCAACCAAGGGACCGTCTCATGCCTCAAACGTCTAGGTGATGATCTAGGCATTTGAGATGATATTTTATTAAAATGATATAAATAATTCAGAAATATAAATGTATGTCTAAATCTCACAAAAATGCATACATAAAATTAGTAAACTTCTTAAATTCATTCATTCCTAAAGTCAAACAAATTTAAATAAAAGCAACAACAAATCTAAACAAATTTAAACAAAAAATCAAATGGGCCGGGGCATGCTTAGGTGGCCCAGGCTGACGAGGCCGGATTGAGGCGGAGACAAGGTGACTTGTGGCTGTCTCCATCGCCTAGGAGATCGCCTCCCTCGCCTTTGATAACATAGGTGTACATGTGTATATGTTCTGTCCAAACTTGTAGTTGTTTTCACTAGTTGCCTTAAGTGAGGACTGGAGCATATCAATTGGAGAAACTGGGATAATCTTGTAAGGTCTGCAGTGTGGTTTTGGGAGGTTTTGCTTCATTTTAAATTGTACTGCAGATCCAAATTGCCACTGTTCTCGATTGTTCGACATGCACGGTAATGTTTCATTTGGTATTTTGGTAATTTGGTGAGATAAGGAAATGAAGTGGCACCGCATTATGTTTTTTTAAGGCCCTGTTTGAAATCCGGGTGGGGTTAGCGCATTCGACCCTGGAGGGTTGAATGGGCTAACCGACCCCAGTTACCTATTTTGTGTGTGATAGCGGTGGGGCCCACACTGTTCTCTCTCACCGAATACCCCACCCCTGTTATCCTACCCTGTTACCAAAGTCGACCTAAGTGCGTGCTTTGTGGTATTGCTGCTTCTGTTTAGAGGGTCATTGGAAAATTCTGTAGTTTAGAGAAACAGTCTCTGGGGAGGTTTTCCGTGTGTGTTGTTCCATGTGCTTATGTGCTCTGTAACAACTAACAAACCCATGTTTGTTTGACCGCATTTCTTCAACAATGTGAAACAGGTTGTCCTATTTTGAGGCTTTCATCTTCAAGTAGTTCTATCAAATCTGTCTATTTTGTAAATATTCCTTGTTGCAGAAATATCATTCTAGTATCTATCACTGTTTACTTTTTGTTCCTTTGGGAATTTGCTTATTGAGAGCTCTTACTTGAAGTACATTAGAGGAATGTTCTCTTCCTAGCTTTAGTCCTTCCTTGGAAGATTTTGCTCCTAGGGGAGATTATAAGTTGAGTAGGATGCTTCCAGGGTTTTCCAAATAGGTATGCAAAGCGGTCATATTAAGGCGCCAATGGCTTATTGAAACTCAGATAATCTTGAAAGATGCAAGTACTTCATTGTGCAGTGCTATTGTGAATCTCCTCTCATAATTCGATGATGATTTCTCTCTAGCTGGAAATTTTGATTTTTGTGGATTGGTACCTGTTTTTACTTGTCTCAATCGAAGTGCTTTTTATGGATTTACTTTTGAGAATTTTTAGAATCAATTTATATATCTTATCCTCCAAGATATAGCTCATCTCTTTGTACAAAGACGCTGGATGGTAGTTTCTTAGTCTGGCTACTGAAAGTATGCGTTACTCGGGGTTGATAAGAGTACGGATCGCTTTATCCTTGTTTGCCCCCACGGAAATGGATAGCCAACAAATTATTCTTTGTTTTATCCTGTGTTAACTAAATAAAGCTTATGTTGTTCTCTTGGTAGGTAAACATTTTTTGAATATTTGATTGTCTAATGAACTCGGTGGCAAATGTATCTTACTAGTCTGATGCTTGGTTATGATATAATGTAGATCTTTTGAAAAAAATTCTTGACCCTCCTTCCTCATGAATGTAATGTTCTTTTTGTTGTGCGATATAATGTTCAGAACTTTTGAAATTTTTTCTTGGTCCTCCTTTCTCATGATTCCAATGTTCTTTCATTTTTCAACTCTGAACAGGCATTCGATGAGGCGATCTCAGAGCTGGACACACTGGGCGAAGAATCTTACAAGGACAGCACATTGATCATGCAACTTCTCAGGGACAACTTAACTCTATGGACCTCTGACATCACGGTAGGTTTCTTGAAGTTTGTTGGCCGTAAATCCTGTTTTCCTGGTCTGCTTGAGTTGTTTATAACTCAGTGTCGTGATTTATCCTGTTCTTGTACGTCCAGGAGGATGCTGGAGATGAAATTAAAGAGGCCCCGAAACGTGAAGCCGGGGAGGGACAGTGATATCAATCACATCTCGCTGCTTAACCTTGAGATCGAGGTAAGCAGCTGATGTGCCAGCAATGGAGTGTCTCCTTGGTGTTTATTTTATGTTTTTTTTTCATCTTTTCTTTTTCCATCTCTTTTTTTTAATAGTATCATATGTAGCAACAATATGAGGGGCTGCTCTTCGACATTATCTCTGGGTGTTCTTATGTGATTGATTGCTGTGCTGTCGAGTGCACCTACTTCTGCCAGTTCCTTGTCTGATGGTTTAATGATTTAATCATTGATGGTATTGGTTAGAAGCAAGATTCTCTTGGCCCCAATTGTGTGTCTTCTTATGTCAAGTCACTCGAATTCATCGCATGGCAAAACTATTATACAAGCTCTACAGGAGGAGGCTGCGGCTTATTTTTTGATTTATGCAGCATCTGGATTTGTTGGAGTCTTCTGACCTACGATCTTCTTTTCATAAGGGTTATAGAGAAGGTCGTGAAGTTGAAGCCAAAACTGATTTTTTTTTTTTTTTTGGGGGGGGGGGTAATACTTTGGATTTGAACTGTGCACTTTTGAAATCATTAAGTTGTTATGGTTGGTAAATGATCATATAATTCTGTTTATCCACTGGGGGAAAAAACCAGAGCCCACTTTCTTACGGTTTTGGTTTGATGATGTGTATGGTATTCCCTTCCCCCGCCCTCCTCTTTCTTTCTATGTCTCAGTCTCGACCTCCTCCTCTACCCTCCATGGTAGCCTATCTCTTTATCTGTCACGGGTTGCCGGAGAGGAAGGGGGAACACATTTCATTGTGGCCACCTTCTCTCTCCTCTCTTCCCGGCAATGTCCTCCTCCCTCCCCCTCTACCCTTTCCTCCTCTCTCTCCTTAGACTTCCTCTCCTTCATCGGCCCTCGGCCGGTCTCCCACTCGACCGTCGCTGCCGTCAACGTAGAATCATCGGCATGTTGACGTCTCAATGTATCGATCTTCCGCTGGCACGATCTTTGCACCGCCAACAATAAGTAATGATCCGACATGATCCAGCAAACCCTGCACACCATGTAATTTTTGAATTTAGTAAATCGAATTGAGTGTATAAGAAATTAAATAAATTGTGAAAATTAATTAAAGCGTGAATATAGAAAAGTAAGTGTTTTGTTCATACTAAATAAAAGTTTCGAAGGTATATGAGACCAATAAGAGTACAGGCCAAAACCAAATACATGGTACATGAGGCATATCCGACTCTAAACAGCCGTTGGCAAATTAGTCACGCCACCAATACTCTCACCCCTCGGACTCTTTTATGTCCGGTAGTGAGTAGAGGTGAATTGTCACAAGTCATCCACTCAATAAACATCTTATGATTTCCGCTCGCGCAAATGCACACACTCACATTTAGAGTTGATGAATAGTTAGGAAAGTTGAAGTGTATAATATTACAATGAGTGGAGGGCTAGTGGGAGGGGAAGATGGGACGAGCGCGAGAGAACGGGTGTATCCTCTCTCTTGAGTAGGGCCGTCAATAGATCGGATTCGAGTCAGATTTAAATTAGTCCGGTCTCAATCTCTTTCATCAATTTTAATGCCCAACTTGAGCGTGGGTCGGGACCCAAGTAATGTCGGGCTGGGTCAAATTCGGCCCGATTTTTTTCACAAGTTCAACTTTGACCATACTCAATTCGATTTACTAAATTAAATAATATATATAAGAACATAAAATGTATAATATCATTAAATTAATTACAGTTTTAAAGATTAATTTATTTTATATTAGCCGCTCAAAGTTCCATGACATGTTCTATTGGTAAAGTAGTAGAGCTTTAGTTTTGACCCCCAATGAATTCCATCGTTTACCCCAGTGTTTTAAAACTCGGCCGATCCGACCGGTCAACCCGTCACCCAATCTCAAAATCAGGTTAAAGTAATACTTAGACCGCCCAAGACCTAAAACCCGTTCAAACCCGGCTAATCTGGTCCAACCCGATAAAACCAGTGTGACTTAGGCGAATTAGAGACATATTTTCTATTTTTAATTTATTATCATTAGTTTAAATTTTAATTTTAATTTAATCTTTTGACCTTATTATTTAATGATATTAACGAAGGATTAACATAAATTTTAGAAGTTGAAAAGATTTGGACTCTAACCTTCCAACTTATAGTCTTTCTAATTCTAGTTTATTATCAATATAAGTACGTGCGGTCCGTAAAACAATAGACGTAAGAAGATGAAGACTTGAGAATACTCATAGAGGGGGATCAAGATAAGGAATAAGATGAAGGCCCATTGACATATGAAAATTTAGATGAAGAAGAAATTTGAACTCACACACCATGAAACTTTTGTTTCATGAGATACTTATTGCAGTTGATAAATTGTCATATGCAGTGTTTATTTAATATTTTTATCTTTTTTAGACTATCTTAGTAGTTGTTTAATAGATTTATTTTTATTTTTACAATATATATTAAAGTGTATCTTTCATATTTCTAACTTAAGATATATTAAAATTCTATGTCGATAAATAATATTGATATTTACTGTTCTAGTATTACGGGTCACGAGTTATCCCGAACGGTTAAACTATTAGCCCGTGACCCATTAATCTAACCGGGTCTAAGGTCCGGGTCAAATTTTAAAATATTAGTTTACCCCCTTTGGTTGGGCTCGATCAGTTGACTCATTGCTTTATTAGAGCTCTAGAACCTCGAAGCATAACATGACATTGGATTTAGAAATTTGAGGGTATTACGTCTCTCTCCCCCCTCCCTCCCCAAGAAAATGTCTTCCCTAACCTTCCACAATAACATGAAACATAATAACAATATAGGGGCTAGGTAGGGGTGTAAACTGTAAAATGGTCGAATCCAGATCGGATCCGATTAAGACCCGCCATCCAAAAATCGAGTCCAAATGCAGATCCGAGTTCATTTTGTGGATCCGTGGAGCCGAATTGGTCGAGACCTCCCTCTAAATTGAGATAGTTTGTTATATTTGACACTCTATTAAGGACTTCGGAATTTCTTCGTTAATGAAACTCTAAATTGAGACGTAAATTCTAGTTTAATTAAGAGCAATTCTTATGTAAAAATTCATGGGGGATCAATGTAGATGTAAAAATTATTCTTTTCGATACCCCTCTCTTATAATAATTTTTAGATTGGTTGATGAAGGAAGATTATTATTAATTTTCTCATCTAAAATATGAGTTGTCGAGATCGCATCGATAACATAAAAAATAAATTTCCACCCGAAAATCTTACCGGTGATGACAACTTCGTTGCTATAATTTATAAAGATATTCCAATAATATTGTCACTCTTATAACTGCAAATTTATAGCAACTAAACATCCATAAATATTAACGTTTATTAGATTGGGTCATTCAATACAAAATTTTAAAAAATTAAGTGGAGAGAGCATCATAAGTATAATGACATTATATTTTTAATCCATTTTAACATGTCCCCTCGCGTGCGACCCAAATTATAATTATAGACTTTGATATCATATTTAAGTTTATTAGATTAAACTATCTAATTTAAAATCTTAAAATGTTACAATTATAATCATATTATATTTTTAATCCGTTTTCAATACGAGATTATTATCTAACATCACTCTCTTTCTTAGATTATGGTTTTAAATCATGATTATGATAGAATATATCCCAGTCCGATTACTAAATATTTCAGTTTATGTACGTTCAGTGTTCAACATGCTAGTCAGGAGTTGTGATTATTTTATTTTAAAAGATCTTTTATTATTTGTTAGACTAAAAAAATAATGTTGAGTAGGGTAAAAATAGTTCGACCCAGAAACGGCTCAAACTCGAGAGGCCCATTAAGGCTTGGGCAAGCTAGGCCCAGACAAGGGGCGAACATACACGCTCAACCCAATAATAGAATGATAGGCCCAACAGAGCATCGGATTCCACGACGCCGATAAGGTCGGCCCAAGTGCAGTTCTCTCCGGAGGACACTTCAACGATCGACCGTTGCCTCCACGACGTCGGCCTTGACCCCGCAACTGACGAGCACGTGCCATGAGTGCCGTAAGACTCGCCCAGGGACCGGCCAGCGCCGGGGCTATCGCCCTCCAACGGAAAATTCCCGCCAACATAGTGGAGGAACGTTACTCTACTAAACGGACCATTCCCTATCAAGGGATAAGGCCCCTCGCTCCAGGACAACCCATATAAAAGAGACATCGACAGAAGAGAAGAGCACGGTAGATTCTTCTACTAAACTCCCATACTACTACGCAAGAGGAGACACAGTGAGCACTCCGCCCACTAGAGCTTCCTGCTGAGAAGGGAGCACCCCAACCTGTAACTACGACAGAGAGGCCATCCGCTACAACCAGAAAGCTTCCTCCTCTTGCACGGTCTTATCACCCAGCGAGCACTCTCCGAGAGTCCACTGGGAGCGACGAGCACGCGTACGGAGGACCTACACGTCTCTCGGATCATCTACTACGGCCTCTACTTCTCTCTTACTTAGCTCTTCTCTATTGCTCATTGTTCCCTTGCTGACTTAAATATCGGAGGGTTGTCCCCTGAGGTAACACCCGGGACTCCTTCTGGCGCACTTCTAGTTTCTTGGTGTGTGCAGGGCTCCACAGACGCGAGACGACTTTCCCAACAAATAAATAGAGAAGGTGGTACGTGGCCTAGGAACCATTTTCATGCCGCTACAAATGTAAATAAGATTGTCGTTGGAAGGTGCATCACGTGACATAAAAAAGATTTTTACTATTTTATTTTCAAATTAAATTCATTGGAATAACAAAATGTCAGATTTTATTAGGGGGTTTTTGTACGAAAAATATTGTTAGAGATGAATTTATAAAAAAATATTATTAAAAATATATTAGTAGAAATATAATTAGATTACTTCAAATAATATGTAAATATTATTTAAATGTGATTTTTTAAACAAAAATACGTGATGCGTTTATAAATAAATATGATACTTTTATTAATATATTTATAAGAATAATTATTTTATAAATTCAACTCTAAGAATAAGTTCCATGTCAAAAAAACTGTTTTATTTTTGCAGGGGATGAGTTTGATTAGAATTTTGTGATTGAACTCAAAAAAAAAAAAATCGCAGACGGACCCTCCGCCCCGAACGCCCGAGCTCCACAGGAGGTTCGCGATGTACTTGTCGAAACGTGGCGCTCTGTCATTAGCTGTGTACTTTCCGGTGTGGAGCAGTACGGGCTTCCGGAGATGCCCCGGACATGCCGCTGCCCCATTTCGGTGGGGCCATCGGCCCTGCGGTGGCGTCGCATTGCAGCCGCTCGCGAGACGGCACCGCCGCGTTCCAACGCGTTCCAACCCCTCTGCGCCGTGCCGCGCGCGAATGATCGGTCAGTCGCCATACAGAAAACTCCGCGTTTCCGATCCCACCACAAAATTCCAAAAACCCCGCCGTTGCGGACCCCACGTTCGGATTCGTAATTTGCCGTTCGAGAGCGACGCGTACGGTAATGCGTAGTGGTCGCGCGACACAACCATCAACGTGGAGCTCTTTCAACACTGCCCTCGCAAGGGCGGACGCGAAATTTGCAGGAAGGGGCGAGCGGGGGCCTGAAGAAGAGGGAGGGAATAGGGTTAGGGTTTGTTGACATCTCCTCGAGCTCCCCCTTCGCTCATACTCGTCTCCCATCCGCGTCTTGTCCTCGGTAGCCTCGGATTCCGGTGTTCTGATCTTTGCTGTTGTCTGTCGCGCTGGTCCGATCCGCCTCTAGATCGCTCCTTTGGATCTTGCACCCCGTGGTGTTGATCATTGTATCGTGTTTTGATTCCGGTCGATGCTTGCTGTGTTTTTTTTTCCACGTTTCTTTTCCATGGCGAGGATAGGATGTTGTTAATCGTCGTCTTCTCTTCAGTTTTCGTTTACTTTTTTCTACTGTTTTCTCCCATTTTTGTTGCAATTTGCGGACATTTGTAGAAATTTTCCCATTTCAATGCATTTTTTTCTCCATGGTGATCTGTCCTAGTTTTCTCATTCTGGTTTTTGGTGATGATTAGCTGCCCTAGAGGGGAATGTTTGATTTTTGGATCTCGATGGTGCTACAGGGTGTGTAAAACTTGGGTTCGAGGTTGTGAATTGTCCTGCATAGAGAGGGGGCAAGATGTCGCTGGCGGAGTCCTCGAGGGAGGAGAATGTGTACATGGCGAAGCTGGCCGAGCAGGCCGAGCGGTACGAGGAGATGGTGGAGTTCATGGAGAAGGTCGTCAAGATCGTGGACACGGAGGAGCTGACGGTGGAGGAGCGCAACCTTCTCTCGGTGGCCTACAAGAACGTGATCGGCGCACGCCGCGCCTCGTGGCGGATCATCTCCTCCATCGAGCAGAAGGAGGAGAGCCGCGGCAACGAGGACCACGTCGCGCTGATCAAGGAGTACAGGGGCAAGATCGAGGCCGAGCTCAGCAAGATCTGCGACGGCATCCTGAAGCTGCTGGAGTCACACCTCATCCCCTCCGCCTCCGCTGCCGAATCCAAGGTCTTCTACCTCAAGATGAAGGGCGACTACCACAGGTTTGACATCTGATAGATCGTGTGGAAGAGGCCTCTGTTGGAAGTTTTGATTTTTCTGATTTCATGTGGTTTCGAGTGTTGTAGGTACCTTGCCGAGTTCAAGACTGGGGCCGAGAGGAAGGATGCTGCTGAGAGCACACTTTTGGCTTACAAGGCTGCTCAGGTATACTAATCATGTCTCGTGTTTTCTGCATCCTAGAATTGCCGGTATTAGTATCCAGTAGATTGGGAACATAGAGTGTTCTCTGTTCATGACGATTTCTTGTGGGTAATAATGTTTAGGACATTGCTCTAGCGGACTTGGCACCTACCCATCCGATCAGGCTGGGTCTTGCACTGAACTTCTCCGTGTTCTATTATGAGATTCTGAATTCACCAGACCGTGCCTGCAATCTTGCAAAGCAGGTTCGTTAGATCGTATCAGCATATTTCTTTTTTAGACCCTTTTGTGATTCTTCTGATGCTGAACCAGGGGCCATGTACCTCTGCATTGTTTTGTTTCTATTTTTATCATAATCTTCTCATTGATTTCAGCAATTAGTTGTTATTATCGTTTGTTTCATGTTGCTGTTGTATTTGCATCTTGTGCATTATGGTTCTGCTTTTTATACTATACTTGGGATTCAATTCCCTCAATGTGACGGATAGGTACAATTATTCTATGTTACCTATATTTTCTTTTATGAATGTTGCTGAGGTGATTACACCGGGATATTGAACTGTTCCTTATTGTTATCCCTTATGTATGTTTCTTGGCTTCCTTTCTTAAGGAATGGAGCTGCTGCTTGATTGTTTTCCCGTGAGTGGGAGCAGCCATTGTCCTATGTGAACATGTTGCCCTCTGTGAATATCTGATGTGCTGAAGAGAAAAGCGAGCACACATTGGGGATAAGGTGTAAAATTTTAAGCAAGGGTAATAAAAACGATCTTGTTTTTGTCAGTGATGGGTTTTCTGCGGGGCCCATTTGTTGTCCTCTCCGGCTTGCCCCGTTCATGCACCCCGCTTGGCCCATATAAGTAGTTATAAAAGCCCCAATGCTTGATTGGCTTGCCCCAATTCCTGATCCCACTTGCCTAGGACCCTTGACCCCCTTTCTCCTAACCTTGGTCATGACCCTTGGCGACTATCATCCCTGGTGTTGACGTTCTCTGGTACCTGGCTTTTGGTGACCCTGCCCTGCATTCTCTCCCTCTCTCTTTTGGTTCATGGCTTTCCCTCTGGACCCTCCCTCCCTGCCAACTGCAAAATCTGGCAACTGCCAGTGAGGTGCATCTCTCTCTCTCTCCCTCTCTCTCTCTCTCTCTCACACACACACACACACACACACACACACACACTCTCACCCCAGTGAGGTGCATTTCTCTCTCTCAGACACATGTGCACACACACACACATGCACACACGCACGCACAGACACACAAACACAGTCACACACTAACACGTGGTTGACTACCGTCCCCCACTCTCACTCTTTCTTGCACACACACAAGGAAGGGGGCTTGACAGTCCCCCCCTCTCTCTATCTCTCTCTCTCTCTCTCACACACACCCCCACCCACTCACCCACCCACCCCATAGTTGTCAAAGTGGTCACCTAGGCAGTGCCTGGGTGACCAGGCGCCCTCAAAATTTCAACACACAAGCCTGCCTTTTTGTGCCGAAAAAGGCGAGCAAGGCATCCGCCTAGGCGACAAGGTGCCCATGTAATTTTACATATATTATTTATTATTTATTATTTATTTTTATTTTTGAGTTTTAAATTGTTTATTGTCTTTTATTGTTTGTTGTTGGCTTTGTTTGTCATTATTGACTTTTTTCTTATATGTTCAAGTTTATTATTTCATTGCAGTTGAACTTTATGTTCAACCTTTTGCAATATATATTTAATTAATTATTTTTCAATTTTTAATATTGAAATCTGCAATTTTTTACATGTATCTTATTCTTAATTTGTATGTTGGGGATATACATTTTTGGGGTTTTTAAAGAGGTGCCAAGGTGTTGCCTAGGGAATCCCTAGGCGGATGCCTTATCGCCTAAGCGCTTAGGCTCCTTGTAAATGCCTTGGGTTGCCTTATCACCTTGAAAACTATGACACTCACACGGGGAGCCCCCCTCTCTTTCTCTCTGTACATGCACACACACACAGACACATTTTAATGAATTAATTTTGAAATTTCATAAGTTTTATGTATGTTTTTTTGTGATTGAGACTAAGGCGACAACTTGGTCGCCTGAATTGCCTCTCGCCTCTGACTACACACAGATTGTGCCAGCTACAACTTATTTTTCTTTCTTTCCATTAGGGATTTTATTTGTTATGCCAATCATTTTATTTTTCTACTACTTTAATGACTGGCATGAGAAGCACCTTCGAATCAAATGCTCGAGAATCTGGATTTGTTTTAAACTGAATTCATTTGTTTTTTTTTACTTAGAGCATTTCATGACCGTGTTCCTGTTATTACTGGACATTTATTGTTTCCTTTATTCTGACTGTGAACTTACCTTGTCGTTTTCTGTTCTATTTGTCATGTGGTCTCTTAAGGTGCATATGTAACTTATTTTTATTGTATCCTAAAATTTGGCATTTATTGCTATATATTTTATTTTTGGCACAAATGTGCAAATGTAGTGGCATGGGTTTGAGTTTGTCTGTTCTCTCTTGCTTGGATCCACCCAGTTGCATCCTGTTGTGCCGTAATAAGTTTGGCATTCACACGTTAATTTGTTCAATTTGGATGTCACTGAATCCCTGTTTGATATTCAAGTTGGGGGTTGTGCTAAAAGTTTGTTTTCATGCTTGTTTGCTCCTTGGCAAAGCTTACAGATGGACTTCCTTGCCACGCAATAGCCCTGTACCCTGAAAAAGAACTATTTATTTCTATTGGGTGGCATGTGAAATTCAAACCCCCCAAAAAAAAGAAAAAAGAAACAAAAAAGAAAAGTTGAAATGAAAGTTAGATCCTGGTTGTCTTTCTTTTTCATTCATGTGTCTCGTCGCCATCTGTTCTGTCTTTCTAGTCTTTTGCCTGTAGCTCTTGTAAACTGTTTATTTTGCACCACTCTCTTTGGTGGTACAAATTTCTTTGAATTGTTCTTATGTGTCTGGAAGTATGATGCTTATAGATTTATATGTATTATTTATTTTTTTGTAGATAATATATGATGCGCATCTGTATCCAATCTTGTAGTTGTTTTGACTAGACGTGTAAGTAAGAAGGGATGGAGCATGTCAATTGGAGAAACTGTGATATTCATTTCTCATAGGGAGGTCTGTGGAGTAGTTTTTGGAGGCGTTGCTTGGTTTGTAGATTGTATTGCAGATCCAAATTGTCAGGGTTTCTCAATTCATTGAGATGCATGTAATGTTTTGATTTGGTATTTTGTAATTTGGTGGGATAAGGAAATGGGGCTGGTAAAATGGCCCCGCTATCTGTTTTCCGAAGTGTGAACTATGTGGTAATGCTTCCATTGTTTGGAGGGTCGGTGGTAAATTCTGCAATTTAAAGGAACACTGGTCTCTGGGAAGGTGGGGCAAGCCTTTCTGGTAAGAAGCATATTCTAGGTATGCTAGGTGTGCTACAGTGATATTCGATAATCTTTTTGCCTGTTTTCTCATGTGTCATTCATGCTCATGTGCTCTGTTGCAAATGCATGTCTGTTTGACAACATTTCAACAATGTAAAAAATATTGTCCTACACAAATTTCTGCAGTATCTTTCATCTTCTGTCAAATCTCTTTATTTGCAAATTGTTCCTCATCAGAGAAACAGCCCAGTAGTGTGTGTGTGTCGCTTTTGACTCCTAGTTTCTTTCATATAGGCATTTGCCTATTAGGGCTTTTACCTGAAGTACAGAGGATTGTACCCCCTGCGCCAGCTCTTCCTCGGAAGATTTTCCTCTTAGGGGGGATTATAAGTTGAGTAGGATGCTTCCAGGGGTTTCTAAATGGCTCATAGAAAGCATTGAATATGATGAAGAATGATGATCAACTTACTTGTGGAAGCTTGAACTTCCAAATGATATAAGGTGATCAACCTCTGTGCTTGTAGAAGTTTCAACTGACATAAGGATTGTAAGTGGTCTTTCAGTGTTCAATATGTCCATGACCTAACGTTGTCAAAGGAACTTATTTGGCAAGATGGTGAAGAGGGTGAAATGTCATTGATTGATGGATGGCTTTGGATATTGTCCAATTGGGCTTTTGGGCTGGTGGGACTCTGCTGGTAATATTTGAAGGAAGGATATTAACTTGCTTGCAGTAAATTTCAAGATATTGAGGACAGTTATAGACTTTCTTGCTTAACGTTTGGAAAGAAAATCATAGGTCGTTGTGCAGTTGCTGGTTCTTTCCCGTATTTTTCATTGTAGTTGATGAGAAAATAAGTTGAAGGACTTCTGCAGATGAGAGAGAGATTCAAAGAGAGAAGAAGATATATACTTCTGAGAATATTATGCATGGTATCCTTTCAATTTACCTTACCTACCTGGCCGTGGATCAAGTTTACAACAGAATGCATAGTTCACCGTGTAATATATGGCCGGGTAGTCTGCCTGTAGACTTGAACATCTTCATAGTGATTTTAGTCTGAATTTGGTGTTGTGAGATTCATACCCGACTCTTTGCTTATGTCACCTATCGTCTGATTATTTGTGACAATTTCTTGAAGTACGTTCTTGGTGTTTAGTAGGTTATAGATCTTTTGCCTGTGTTCGAAGAATGGCACTAGTATTTGACGGATAAATATTGCTACTGTGGATTATGTAGGCCACTTCATTCTTGCTTTTCTATTTCCTTCTGTGAACTTTTGATCGGTAGAAACTTTTGCCAATTAATGGATGCAATGATGATAATGCCAGAGAGGTTATAATCAGTTATGCTAATGCATCTAATAGGAAATGGCAATTTGCATCATGGTTATTCTATTCATATTAGGCATGTCAATGGATCTGGATTTTATCTGTGTCCGCTTCAACTCTATATCTGTATTACCGGATTATATTTGATTCATTATTCATTTGTTCAGATACGGATAATATCCGAATCAGTTTCAGAGCGGATGTGGATAATATGAATTTCATATTAAGATGCCAGCAACTTATTGGAACTTGGATAATCCTACAACAATGTTAACGCAAGTACTTCGGTCTGCAACTGTGAATTTCATCTCATAATTCTGTGATGTTTGCTCAGCTTGGAATATTGACCTTCGTGGATAGCTATCTGCTTTATGAATTTTGTCGCATAATTGTACAATGTTTACTCATAATCCTATGACTACATCTCATAGCATCAACGTGAAAACATCAACGTGCTTTTCATTGATTGTCTCTTCAGTTTTTTTAATAATTTGATTTTATATATATATCTTATCCTCGAAGATATATAGCTCACCTCGCTGCACAAGAATAGTGGTTTCGGGGTCTGTCTACTCAAAGTATGTATTACTCGGGGTTGATGCATATGGATCACCTTATCCTTGTGTTGTGTCACAGAAATGGATAACTAAAAAAGTATTTTGCCCAAGGTTAACAAAGTAAATCATAACTTGTTCCCTTGATATGCGTGAAAAGCTTTTATTGAACATTTTGTTATGTAATGCATTCGATGGCACATATCTTACTACTCTAATGCTTACTCATGATATAAAGATCCTTTGGGGGAAAAAAATTGGTCTTACCTTCTTCATGAATCTAATGTTCTTTTTTTTTTTTTGGTTAACTCTGAACAGGCATTCGATGAGGCGATCTCAGAGCTGGACACACTGGGCGAAGAGTCTTACAAGGACAGCACATTGATCATGCAACTTCTCAGGGACAACTTGACCCTATGGACCTCTGATATCACGGTTGGTTTCTTCAAGTTTGTGAACCTCAATCTTTTTTTCCCCTTTTTTTGGTTTGCTCGATTTGTTTATAGCTCATTATCGTGGCTTTATCTTTTGCTTCTACATCCAGGAGGATGCTGGGGATGAGATTAAAGAGGCCCCGAAACGTGAAAGTGGCGAGGGACAGTGACATCAATCAAGTACACACTTCGCTGCTTAACCTTGAGATCGAGGTAAGCAGCTGAATGTGCCAGCGATGGTGTGTCTCCCCTTGGTGTTTGTTTTCTGGTTTTCTTTTTTTTTTGCCTTATCTTTTGTCTTTGTTTTTTCTCCCCCCTCTTACGTTTGAATAGTATCAGATGTAGCAACGATGTCAGAGGCTGCTGTTCGACATTATTCCTGGGTGTTCTTTGTTGTGACTGATGATTGCCCGTGCCGTCGCGTTGTGCACCTCATCCGCCTGGTTCCGTGTCTGATGGTTTAATTATTATCATCGATGGTAAATGGCTGGAAGCGGATCCTGGTTTAATTATTATCATCGATGGTAAATGGCTGGAAGCGGATCCTCTTGGTCTTTGCGCAGATCCGCCACGTCGAGGAAGTCTTAACCAAGCGAGGCTAAACATCGTAAAATGTGGTTTTGAGTGATGTGGATTGCTCGGTTCGCAAAACTGGTTGACCTGTTTTTTAACCGATTCAAATTTTCTTCTTAAAACCACCGAGGATTTTAAAAGTTGGTGAGTTTAAAATAAGAAAAATTATTTCATAAATTTCGAAATTGATTTTTTAAAAATAATATTTTATATTATTTGACTACAGGCCAAACGATCCCTTAGCAGCAATTGAAGCTTTTATCTAGATATTCTCATTAGATGCTAATAGATGGGAAGTAGAGATTGGAACTAATTCCGATTTGCTCTCGCCCCCACAAACGCTGAGCTCTTCTGCTGATCTGAATGTCTCTCATGATTCCCATATTCACCTCGTCTGCGATTACATTGCGTTAAGGCATTTGCACATGGTATCATGTGAATGCCTCAAATGATCTTGGTTTCACTAACCTTGGGATCCGACAGACTCGACCCGAGAAGGGAAATAGTCCCATTTCGGAGAACTCATGGAGCACCTTTACCCCGAAGCTTTCGAGTAACCACCATGCGGATCCAAAAGAGGCACAAATCCGTAAGCATGTGTAGCTCTCTCTCTCAACTCTTGACTCAATTTTAACTTGATCGTCGGACAGTGGTAACACACCCTAGACTAACTAGGGGTGTAAACAAATCGGATCCGGACTGGATCCTTTTTGATCCGGATCCGAATCCGAAATAAAACATCATTTCGGATTCGGATCTGACCCGAATCCGAAGTTAACTTTTCGAATCTGAATCTTACCTGAAAACTATAATATATATTTTTTATAATAAATGAGATAGGGAGATCTAAATTTATATATTTGGATCCAAAATTGAGATCCAATAGTTCTATTTTCGGATCCACATACCACACTACTAGATAGTAAACACATTACATTGAAATTCGGATCCAGATAGTATACACATATTACATTGAAATTCGGATCCAGCAAGTTTAGCACCGTATGGAAACTTAATGAAGGGTGGAACACAACCAATTTGAAGCCAAAAGTAAGCTCCCTGTTTATAGGAAGACTGTTACTTTGCCAAATTCTCTGATGTGAGAAGCAAATTGAAATGCCTCGAAAAAAGAACGACAGCGCAGCTTCTGAATGTCAATAGGCAAATTATTATTGGCAAGGCGCGAATCGGATTTGGCAGCTCGAACAACATGTACAAGGGTGAGCTTAGTTCACCAAATACAGTAGAAGTAAAACTTTGTCTAACAGATAATTTTTGAAAGATTGATTATGTATAAACTTGGGGACAAGTACCTGATAATCATTCCACAATAGGGATATCTCATCTTGATAGTATTCAATTTCGGACTAGCTTCTGAAATGTTTAACAGCCTTGGTAGCTGTTGTCAGTTCTTTAAGCAACTTCTTGATAATCTTTAATGTCATTCTCCAAAGAATGTACAAAATGTTGCTCATCAAAGACATATGAGAAATTCCTGTATTTAAAGGATACCTTGAGATTATGCTAAAGATCTTGAATATATACAATGAAAATAGAATGTGCAATAGGAGATGGTAAGGTACTTGGAATCTTGCCAAAACGACTTATCATCAAGCTCAAGAATAACAAGTGTGGCATTTATGATCCAGTTTGCAGATAATCAATTTCACGGTTCAGGAAAACTAAGATAATGTAGCATTACAAAAATATTATGGAATTATTTGCATGTGTTCAAATTATTTAACCAAGCATCTCAAACTTCCCAAATCATCAAGTTGTCTTTACAAAAGCATCAACATCTTCATTATGATGCCTGATGACAGGATAGCCAGCATCTGGATGTGACAACTCTTTTCCCATACATATACCAGCCACATTGACGCCTTGATTTTGAAAATTAACTAAACTTTCTGCATTTCTCTATATTTTGGAAAAGGCTCCATCATCACCAACTAAACTATGGAAGAGTTTGACCATAAGAACTTGAGTCTTTTCTGCAAAAAACCTGATTCTAAGCACCAGGCAAAAATAAAGGCACTTGGAGCAGCTTAGTACTTGTTTAATCTCCGCCTTTCAGAGCATTCTATCTTTTGTCCCCGCTCCTACATATTTTACTTCATAACTACCACCAGCTGTCATTGTTTGTCTCAACAACAAAGCACTTCAGAGTATTTCTTTTCACAGTTATGGTTCCCCATCTATCCACCTTCCAGAACAATTGGGACATCAACATCCCATTGAACATTTCAATCCACTTGTTATATTTGGCAATCTCTCAAGTTAGGTGAGTTCAACGTGGTCTGGGTATCATCATAACCATTTCCTTGAAACAATTTCAATTCAATTTGCAGATTTGACAGTCTATTCACTTGGGTGAGAAGACTATGGTTTCTTAATGTTAATGTCTTAGCTGCAGTGATTGCTAGAGTTTCTATATAATTATCCTCTACCATTATAAATCATTTCCTTAACTCCACCAGCTAGTTTTGAACAAGAGGTAAATCTATTATATGCAATTCACTAACCCCAAGTTTGCACTCCAATGGTTCTTAAATTTCGCAGAATTTAATCATAATGCCATCAGAGTTATTATTTTCTGTCACCATTAAAATCTATACCGTGCTCCAATCTATTTCTGACCCATTTTGTAGGTAAAAACTGTAGGCTACAAAAAGAAGCTTGGTTACAGAGTATAACAATCATCTATAGCTTGAATTCCATGTATTTGGTTTCGAAGACAATCAACTATATCGCTTGAATTCCATACATCATTTGTTCATACTATGATTAGTTTCACTATCTGATATTATGATCATGAGATTTTTTAATGTTATCCTACAGAAATCACAAGCATATGAAAACCCATATGATGTTTTTGTAGTCACAAAGGAGCCCTCATCTACATTACAACTCTTATGCAAAAAGCCTTCTAATGTGGCAACAAGTTGAATAGAGAATTGACTGGCAGTAGGGGATGATTGTATTTATGGTGATCATTTAGGAGGGTTTTCTATACATATGAAACTCATGGTATTTTAATATAGATTATTTCAGGCATATAAGCAATAAACCATATTATCCCTTTAAGAAGCTTGAGAAGCATTGTTCTAAGATATTAAGCCTTCAGCTTAGCATCAAGTTTTTGCCTTGCTTAATCAAGGATCAGAAACCTCTCGCTGTGCCA
Source organism: Amorphophallus konjac (assembly GCA_022559845.1). Classification (NCBI taxonomy): domain Eukaryota; kingdom Viridiplantae; phylum Streptophyta; class Magnoliopsida; order Alismatales; family Araceae; genus Amorphophallus; species Amorphophallus konjac. The sequence goes on along the minus strand of JAHNEJ010001024.1, from coordinate 233,415 downwards.
TTTAAGCATTGGTACCCACCTTTCTCTGTCCCTTAGGCTTAGCAAACATATGTATAGTCAACAAAGTAGTTCAATCTGATTGAAAAGGTTGATGAAAATCACAATAGTAATATAACTTCAGGAAAAAAAATCAGTTTAAATTACATCCCTGGACCATTAGTCTAGTTTAAAAACCAGGCCTCAAGCCCAATATGATCAGTCACCAAAATTGAAATTCCAAGTTGACCAAAAGACACTAAATACACCTCCTTAATAACGGGCCTACGTGACATAGGATGTGTCTCTCCCCCATGTGATCAACACTAACCTCTTGGATCCTAGACACTTGCCACTACCTTAGATTGTACCGATGTTATATGATGTATGAACTAAAAGACAAGAGACCACTACATCTGAATTCTTCAATAAGAAAGAAGATTGAAGATCACGAAGTGCAAGTATACCAACCTGCTGATTGTTAGATTCTTTAGCTGAACTCAATGAATGGTTCGGCTGTGCATGTGGAGCATGAGGTATAGATTGGCTGATCAAAGGAAGCACATTTCCATTCACCCGTCCCCTAGTTTACCTATGATGTCTAGGAGCATTCGAATTCTGCAGACACAGTGTTCCATTGATGTATCCATGAGACATAGCAAGAGCACACAAAAAATGTAACCAAAAATTCAAAATGTATTCCCTTAAGTAATGAAATATGACAACAAAGATAACAGAACAACAATTACCATCGCGAAAGGCATCTGTTGAAAAGATGCCTTTGACAGAGGGACAAACCCATTTGACCTCCACCCAGGTCTCATTCCCACTGGTTGATACATAAGACTCTGTCGTGGACGAATTTGTGAAATAACACCAGGAGGTGTATAGTAAAGGGGAGGATATCCAGGGTGAAGAATAGTAGAGGATGATCCTGATAATTCTCCTCCCATACGCTGAGCATAATGAAGCTGCAATTGAGCCTTCCTCTCTTTGGGCAATTGCAACATATAATGGCTTGCCGTGGCACATATATCCTATGTGAAACAAGAAACAGAACTAAGAGTAGATTCTCATAAATAAATAAATAAATGCATATGTGTATGTATATATATATATATATATATATATATATATATATATATATATATATATATATACTTCAACAAACTTAAAGAGATTAAGATATTACCATGCAAAGAGTTCACAGCCTTGTTTGCTTCCTCGGAAGTGCTAAAGCATACAAATCCAAAGCCCTTGCTTATTTCTTTATCATGACGCATCACTTTAGCAGAAGTGATAGTCCCACATACACTGAAAGTCTGTCGTAGCTCATTATCACTGACAGAGTCATGTATGTTCTTTATGTATACCCTACCCTTCATAGCAACTATCTACCTTCACTGTTATCCTTCACCTATAGGCCATAAAGTTGCAACCACATTAACCCAGGAAACATATGGATCAAACCAGACGCAGTAAGACATAATCGACATCAAAAATTGATAACATTACGCATCAAGATCTCCCAGAAAACCCCTCCCCAAACCGAAACCCAAAACCTTTTTATTTTTTTGGTAGAAAACTAGCTCATCTTTTACTCGGAAAATGACAAATAGGTGACCAGAAAAGTGAAATTATATGAAAACCAAAAGAAATGTTGAAGAGGTGCTGCTAAGCAGAAAGCATGGAAGATCGAAGAAAAATCTCGTCTTTATATTGAATACATCTAGAAAACTAGGATTTTGCCATCAGATTACACAATTGAAAAATGAAAATAATAATAATAATAATAATAAAGAGGAAAAAGAAATCACTGTTGGAAATCCAATAGATCAGCAAGAGTGAATCCCTGGAACCTAGCACCCCGTCGGATTCCACCACCACTACATACACTTGAAATCCATTTGGAGAAATCGAAACAAGCGAAGGATCTGAAGGTTGGGGGGTGAGAAGAAGAAGAGAGCCAAAAGTGGAAACCTTGTAAAGCTGAGAGCCGTCCGGCGTCGCCCCCCTCTCCTCAATGTTGCCCACGATACGCCACGTCCTCGCCCCCTCTCTTCACCTCTGTCGCGTCTGTGGCCGCCGCTTCTTCCAGCGCTCCCGGCTCGTCAATCACTTCCGGCCGCGCGGGAGGTGCTTGTCCCGAGGGTCAGGTACGGCCTCGCCGAGGAGCTGCGGCACGCCGGGGTGCTGGTCCGCGAGACTCCCGACCGGCCGGAGGCCGCCGACCGCACGCTGAGGGAGCACATGGTCGAGGCGATGGACCGGGGCTTGGTGGGTTGCTTGGTGCTGGTATCCGACGACTCGGGCTTCGCGGGGATCCTGAGGGAGGCGAGGATGAGGTGCCTGAGGACGGTGGTCGTGGGGGACGAGAAGGGGGACGGGGCGCTCAAGAGGCTGGCGGACGCGGGGTTCTCGTGGCAGGAGTTGGCATCGGGGAAGGCGAGATCGCCGCCAAGATCACAAGGGAGAAACCCTAGAGGTGGACTATACGAAGGAGAGGGTTCGGGAGCCTGGAGGGATCGCGATGGCTGCACGAGAGACAACCGCCCCGAAATGAAAGAGATATATGGCGCCCCGATTTTTGATCCGAATTCAAAGATTTCGGATCAGAAATGAGTCGCCCCGATTTCTTTGAAAATTTACCTCATTTTAAATCCTAATCCGATCCGAATCCGAAAAAACTTTATGATCCATTGACAGGGCTAAGACTAACCTCCTGTAAGTCGGATCCAACGAGTAGAAGGGAGATCATCATTCGAGGTCTCAACTCGCTTTTTGCCCTAAACAAACCAAAGGTCGGACTCCGAGATTGGGGCGTCTCATCTCGATTTGAACCACACAGATGGGTTGACACATCATTGGCATGGTGTATGGGAATTGAGCAAGAAGCTATGGCACCACTGAAGAAGATCGCAAGGATGAGAGATGAGGACTCCGATACCCAGACTGACCTCCTAGTAGGAAAGGTTGGTGTCGGTGGGCAATAGCTTATCACACCAGAATAGTTCCAGAGCTTAAGCAGATAGTTCTCTGAGCTTAGTAAAGCCATCCGAGATTTGGCTGCCTTGGTTGATCTTGTGGGGAAAATGGCCAAGTGGGTCGCCTCATCATCTTGGGCCGGGGCAACCCCAACCAAGAAGCTCATCCAGAACCCCCAGCCAATCGCCGCACCCTCCTTGAGTAGCACAGGGGGCTACGTCATCCTCCGGTATCACCCTGTTGGCCACTAGTGAGGTGACTTGTCGTTCCAGCAATTCGACTCACTATTCTTAGGGCGCGTTTGGAAAGGATATAAGGTGGTTCAAAATTCCTTAGAGAGAGAGAAGCATTAGTTTTAAGAGATTTTTCAATTCTCTTCTCTTTCTCTCCGTCTCTTTCTAAATCTTGAAATTCATCATAAATAAAAATTGATGAGACATTGGGAAAAGTTTTTTTAAAAAAGGAGAGATTCTAATGATTAGAGATCTCAAAATCTCTCTCCTACATTCTTTTCAAACGTCTGTCCTTAGACCACTTCGTCGACTACGTTCGGCCGAGCAGAAGATCGGCCTATGGCATGACCATTTGTCAAAGGCCCGAAGAGACTCTCTTGGATTACGTAGCTCTGTTCCATGTCAAAGTTTTGCAAATACCCAGCGTGGATGACTCCATTGCCATCTCGACCATGATGAATGGAACCGCCGACCTCGACCTCTACGGTTTGCTCGCCAAGAAGCTGCCCACGACATCTATCGAGCTGATGGGAAAGGCCAAGCGATACAACAATTGGAAAGCCATCCTTAAGGCTCACCCGGCATCAACCTCGGCCCCAATGGAAGACTAAAAGAGGCCTGACGATCAGCTCCAACGAGAAGAGAGGAGGTCGAGAAGGGAGGAGCGTTGAGGTGACAGATGTTGATCTAACGATGATTGGCTCCCGAACTTCGCTATCCCCCCCCCCCCATCCTAGATTCTGATGGAAATCTAGGGCACGCCCTACATCAGATGGCCCGAGAAGATGAGGTTGGAGCCAACTCGGCGAGGCAAGAAATATTGTGGGTACAACAAGGACCACAATCATACGATCGATGAATGCTGGTAGCTCCAATACAAGAAATAAACCTCTCTCTCTCTCTCTCTCTCTCTCTCTCACAAGAGGTGTAAACTATCTTCCTATTTGAAACCCTTTATTAAAGAAATGATATTTTTATAATAAGATGACTAACTAATGAGAATAATATAATCTTTGTGGAATATCCACCTTCTCTTTAAAGGAAGTTAACCTGTGATGTACCAACTAGAAAAAAAAAAGTTAACCCGTGATGGCATTTTTACAATGTTTTATGATATCCCCACTGATACCAATTAAAGCATGATATTTTTATAATTTCACTTTTAAGGATGGTTTGTAAAAAAAATTTTTTTATTTTTTTATATTAATTTTGATAACTTTACTACATGATAGTCATCATTCATTAGTCCTTCTTTAATAAAATATAACATCTAACTTTGGTTAAATTTTCATCGGAATTAAAAAACTTTTAGGTAACCTTTGATAGGGTTTGTTCCAATTTAACATGGGTTAACCCTATTGGCAGTTTGATAATCGAGTTGAGTTAATCCGGAATAAAATTAGGTTAACTTTGGATTTTGAAACCCACCTCTAGAGGTGAGTTAAGTTAACCTATGAGTTATTCCGGTAATTAATGCGCCGCGTCTTTCTCAACCCCCCTCTCTTCTTCTTGGTCTTTGTATGCTTGGACGTTGTGCTCCCCCAAATGCTGCGGCGACGACTCCAACGAAGACAACGTCGACAACGAAACGTCCCCCGCCGCTGATGATGTCACTGCCGACATATGCCAGACACTGCCCCGACCCTTGCCCTGCTACTAACAGATGCCAGACATCTTCCCTAGTCCCCCGTTCTCCTTCCTTCCGACAAATGATAGCATGGATGCGAATGGCATTAGCAGTAGCACTGTGTATGGTCCCGCTTGACGACACCCAACCCTGCACAAGTTGGAGACGCCTAGCCCCAACACATTGGCGACTCTTAGCCCTTGTCCTGCACGATGATGCCTTGCCCCGCACACTCTGACGACGCCCAGCCCCACCTCCGGGCCTAGCGATGCCCCCTCACCCTTGACGTTGACGACGCCACTATCAGTGTACACCGCCCTCCCGTGTTGCTCGCCCTCTGCCCCACTTGTCTCTGCGCACGTGTGTGTATCACATTAGAGAAGATGACACTAACCTGAACAATGTTGGGAAAAAACACTATTCATATCCCAAAATAATGTTACATGAATAATATGTAATGAAAAATTACATATTTTTTTAAATATCAAGTTAACCTAACTGAGTTAACCCCCCTCTATCAAAGTAAAAGTGGGATAACGAAGGGGTAACTTATTCCGATTGTCCCTCGCCAGTGGGTGAGTGGACACACTCCCCCTTTTCAAAGGGGCGATTCCAAATTCAATTCCAAGTTCCTCCCTCCCCATAAAAATATAGATACTTATCGAAAAAGGGTTAACCCAGTTTTAACTTAACCTGCAACTAAATCGTTACTTAATAAGTGCCTGATTTTTCTTAGACTCTCTTTCTACCCCTCTGCCATAATTTAATGGTCCGGGTGAAAGTGAAATTTTCGTCATGTATCGACAGATGATCAATTACAAAGTTAAAATTTAACATTACATCATTTAAACAAATTATATAAAAAATATAAAAATGAAAACATTCAACTCTCTATTGAAAAAAATATAAAAATTAAAAGATATAACTTTAAAAATCAGACATATTTGCAAATAACCCTATCAAGAAAGGTCTACAAGTGCCGTGGACGGCAAGGGTTGTCGGCCCGATCGTATTGGTCGTATCGATTTTTTATTGGTATGGTACGATATGACATCGTACCGCATTATAATGACATGTGCCACGAATAAAAAATTATTTAATAAATATATATTATTGTAAAATCTAATATTTTTTGTAATTAGTTGGTGTGTTAGCTACGTGTGAGATTAAGGGTTTGAATCTCACAATTGTCATAAGTTTTTTGACTTATTTTTTCTGAAGAACTATGACAAAAAGTAAGAAAATAGTGTGGCTAGTGCTTTTTGAACCCGAGTGTCAACATGCCAAAGGAACACTTCAAATCAAATTATCTGTGAAGACATATTTAATATAAAATAATATACATAATATTTAAAAGAAAATAAGTAATGTAACGATTGTGTATCACAGACTGATTGTACCGATTTTTGACTGGTACAATCAGATATAGACGATTCACCCTGTATCGGATCGGTTTATAAAACTCTCGTAGACTTTGATATAATTACTGCGTGTAGCACCTGATCAAATCTTTTATAAAGTGAAGAAACATTTACATAAGTATAAATGTAGTAGTCTATTTTCTAGGGAAGTCAATGGGTAGGGTCGGCCCTATAGGCCTGCGAGTCTGGCCTAATTTCAGGTCGGGTCGTAAGGTCTTTTTCGGTCCTTGAATTTTTAGTCGGGTTTAAAAGCCATATCTGACTAAGCCCTCGGGCCAGCTTGGCCTTTCAGTTCGGCCCGCGGGTCGGCCCGAATTGTTCTCTTTTTTTAAACATCGAGAATTATGACTTTTTCTATAATCTTTTAAAATGAGAATAATCTAATGAAAATGAGTTTTTGAGAGATTATAAGAGGTGAAGACTTTTTCCCCTATCTCTATAAAAAATTAGATTATAACTTTTGAATAATTTGACGTGATATTTAGATCTTTGGTAGAACTTTAAATAGGTGAAAATTTCTAGGTCATAATTTATGACATATTGAATTCTCAGACGCGGTGAATTCTTGTGCACAAATACTAGGCGTCCTTGTGCACAAATCCTTGGCCATTTTGTTAACAGGTTAAGGTGGGTTAGGATAGGTTAACTGGGTCGGGTGATTTATTCTCTGTTTGATACTTTTTTCCTTAACTCGGGTCAGATAGGGTTAAAGTGGATTAACTCATTCCACATATTTCACCTGGGTTAAGGTCACTTTGGTAACGGGTTGAGTTAAGGGCGGGTGAGCCACCCCGAGTAGGTCACCCCGTCTTTAACCCAACCCGTTATCAAAGTGGCTCTGAATTCACCTATCACCGCGGTGAAAGACATATGACATCATGTTTACGTGGTTCCCCATATTTCTCTGGTGTCCTCTCTCTCTCTCTCTCTCTTCACCGAAGCTGAAGCGGAAGCCGTCGCCGCCTCCTCCCATTTCATGCGCTCCGCGTTAATGGCCATCGCCGCTTGCGCTTGCAGCACACCACCCCCAATGCCCCCTTCCCAAACTGTAAGTCCCCGGCACCCCTCTCTCTCTCTCTTGATAATTCATTTTACGGAATGGATTTGTTGATTTATCTGATGGTGGGTGTGGGACGATGGGGGGGGGGAGAGCAGATGAAGGTGGTGATCAAAGGGCGGGTGCAGGGGGTGTTCTTCCGGGACTGGACGGTGCAGAACGCGCGGGAGCTGGGCCTCAAGGGGTGGGTTCGCAACCGCCGGGACGGCTCCGTCGAGGCCCTCTTCTCCGGGGAGCCCACCAAGGTCCAGGAGATGGTGGAGCGCCGCTGCCGGGTGGGGCCCCCCTCCGCCGTCGTCACCTCCCTGCAGCAGGTCCCCTCCGACGAGGAACCCGGCGCCGAGGGTTTCCAGCTGCGGCCCACCGTCTGAGGTGAAACGAGTCCACGACATCATGTGACTATCGATGTTAGTTTGTTCTTGAGCCAACACGATGATCACCCGTAGGTTGCTGCCTATGCTAATGCACTTAAGGGTCTATCGCTGTTAATACCACATATCGTCCATCTTCTTTTCGTGTTTATGCCACTTAGAGGTTTTATTGCTGTTAATGTTACGCATGCCCATCTTCTGTTTGTGCTTATTCCGGCAAGAAGTTTGTTGCTTTTAATTTCCATAAGTTATGACGAAGGAAGAAAATGACAATAGGAGGAAAATATAGAACATATTCAAGATAATGACGTAGAAGAAGGCTTTGGGAAATGCTGATCGTGTTCAATATAGAAATACCCATATGTATAAAGCACTCATATAAGTAGTGGATGGTCTTAGAAGTTATCAACAAGAAGAAAATGTGGTAGTATGGAAGAGAAAAAAAAGGCAATAGACATTATTAGAAGAGGCAGTAGCCGTTTGGGGATAATTAAGAATAAGAAAACGGCAATACCATGTAATGTAATCAGAAAAATACAAGCATTCGACATAGATACATTCGCTAGGTAAGTGAGACGAACATGAAGCAAGGTGAGATGTTTTTGCCTTGCCACTCCTTGCCTCATTGCCGAGGCGAGTGGGCCATTGCCTTTGATAACATGGGATAGGGCTGGGTCCAGCTTAAGTATGGATTTGGCCCATGTATGTCCTCGGCCTTGTGGGGCCTAGTTAAGCATTGGACCTAGCATGTGCATGTCTGGGTCTGGCTATGCCTGTTTTATGTTCTGGGGCATTTGGTTGGCCTGAGCCTGACTTAATTTGTGTTGGGCCATGATTGCACGAACTTACATATTTATGACAAAGTTTTTGACAAATACTACAAAGTTTTTGACAAATACTGTAGATCATCATTTTTGGAAGGTGACTGTAGATCATCATCATGATCACAGTCTTATCCCATCAATTTGGGTTAGCTGGATCCAATGAACGATCCAAGGATTTGTGCAAAGTTTTTTGATTGGCTGTCTACCTCGCGTCATCTTTTTACAAGGTGCTGCCAATAGCCAACGAGTGATAACTTCGGATAGGCGAGATTTGCTTAGAAGTCCCACAGGGCTGCTTGGCAAATAGAAATCTGTTTTTGGTATTGGCACAACTAGAGAGTGATTATCAAAGGCTCTGTGGACATTTGGAAAGAGTCCAGACAAAGAGGAACGCATGTTCTTTTCTAGGATAACTATGAGCAGAAGAGTAGTAGAGTACAATAAAAAATAAACATATTATCATGTTTTAACACCAGGGAAGAATTAGAGTTTGCGGATATGAAAGTCAGAAGAGATCTGAACTTGGAAACATTACTGGATGATATTTCACACAACGTTGGTTTAGAACCTTCTTTTGGTGGATGACAAATGCATATTACTTGTTAAAATGATCTGAGCATTCATATTGTCAAGTTTGACACACTCATGAGAGAGCTCACCAGGAGGATACATATGGTGGTGTTAATTTGAGTGTGCATGAGGGATGGAAATTGACCTAATTCATGCATATTGTGCAGAATTTTACTTCTACAACACTGCAAAATATTGACACAATCTATGTTATATCCAGAAACAGTCCATGCTGGGTACCATCAGGTTGCAGTATCATCGGAAGCCGACCACTGTGAAGCAGATACCAAGTCAAGTTATTCAATTGGAGAAGAAACTGTCATCACAGTGATTTGGGTTGATGGAATTAGGAACAAGTAGAGAGTTTATTAACTTTGAACCCTTGCATCATACCGAGGTGGTTCTGCCACCCTTGTATATATATAGAAATTGAAAAGCAAATCAAATAACAGAACATCAGCTGCTGTGTTCATGAAAACAGTGTCAAATGACGCAAATCAAATAATGAAACGTCGATTACTCTGTACATGAAAGCAGTATAAATGGAGCTTAGAATATAAATGTAGGTACTTGTTAATCCTCGCAGCAAGGCTCGAGCTTTAGCCTCTGAAGGCATTATATCTTATGAGAGAAAAAAAAAGAGTTCTAATCAGTACACTGGGTAAGCTTTTTAGTAGTTTGTTTTTTAATTCCCCACCCAAATGAGATCACAGCATCACAGGAAAGACTTTTCTCTTTCTGGATTTTCTCGTTGCAAGAAAGAAACATAGGGATGGGAAGGTCGGATGTAATTGTGACTCCCTCCCGACAATAACCAACTCTTACTGTTGGAAAAGAAACGAAAAGAAAAGAGAAAAGGCTTGAGTGCCTCTATTTAACTGGGGAGGGCTTTGTGCCGTAGGTTCTCCTTCACAAGTAGAATGTGATGAGAGATAGAGAAGGGGAAGAGGAGGGCCTGGAGCGGGACGAGGAAGAAAGTTCACCTTCCTTTCTTTCTGATGATACAGGTGCTCGTGTCTCAATCCCCCAATAACTTACTGAGAACAATCTCTCTTTATGATTATGTTAATTTCACTGAGGCACGTCCTGTTTTAGGTTATAGAGATTTGTTCACTGCCCCAAGTTCATGTGACAAAGTAATAGTTTTTACGTATGTGACTATTATGGTTAATTAACTAGTAACCAAATACATAACTTCTCAGCAAGTTATGTTTCTGCTTTTAGTATTTGTTGCACGCCATGATCAGCAATTTGTGCCTAGTCTTGCAAATCCATAATTCCACCCTCTCATGTGGACCAATCATAGGTGGGCTTGCAAGATGACTAGGTACAAATTGGCCGCAAGTATTGCACTTTCGTTTTACAGACCCTATGTGACTCACTTGAATTTCACACGAGCTTGTGCATAGTGTTCCATCCGTGGGCTTGCAAGATGACTAGGTACAAATTGATATACATCTATTTCACATTAAATTTGATATACATCTATGTTAGACTAAATTTTTTATTTTTTTAAATTTTTTTCAGGGATCCGGATCGGTGTGAGACCAGACGATCCGATCTCGATCCTCGATTCCGCATTCCTTGATTTACACACGCAGCTGGAAGAAGCTTGACAACTAAAACTCTTTTGAACTTGAAGGGCTATGGCCTGTCGGCCTTATGTATGTCTTCCAGGTAGTGCCATAAGTAGTGTATTATTGTCCTACCATTAAAAAAGTTGATAACAGAGAGAGCATAAGTAGTGTATTATTGTCCTACCATTAAGAGAGAGAGAGAGAGAGAGAGAGAGAGAGAGAAGAATAGTGCTGAATCGGATCAGATGATGTACTCTTTGTTGGTTAGTTTTTATTGATTAGTTTTGTCATTTCTCTTTTTAAATACACACACCCTCTATAAATGGACAAAACTCTCTCCAAGTGTATTATTGTCCAACCATTAAGAGAGAGAGAGAGAGAGAGAAGAATAGTGCTGAATCGGATCAGATGATGTACTCTTTATTGATTAGTTTTGTCATTTCACTTTTTAAATACGCACACCCTCTATAAATGGACAAAACTCTCTCCACATAACACACAGATAAGAGGGGCGATTGGCTCCTTGCCACCTATCATATGAATTCTTTGGTTCCTCTCAAGCGAAAGGGGTGGGTAGAGAGTCCTGTCATATTAATGTTTGGGTTTCTCTTTTAAAGCGGTCAAAACGTGTGAATGAAGAGAGAGAGGGAGAGAGAGAGAGAGAGAAAGAGAGATTGAAGCCTTACACTTGGATGCTCGGAGTTCTTATCATTTAGGTAGCGCTATGGGTTCCTCTCATTAGCAAGCGGGGAGCACAGAGACTCCTTTGAGGACAGGTGAAAATTTTCAAGGAGATGCTTGCCTCCCAAATCGAAGGTAGTTGACTTAGGGCATGATTGAAAATTAGTCTTCAAAGTTTTCTCAAATCCAACTGCAAACTTAACAAGCAGATTGATTATCACATTGACGATTAATTACAGCTCTAAATTTATGCAAAAAAAAACACCAATTGAATCAGTAAATATTTTCTTTTCCATCTTCTGAGATCGTTGCATGATGTTCTGAAACTGTGATTGTCATGTGCACTCTTTGTAAGTGTACGTTAATAAATTACAATGCACCACTCCAATCTCATATAAACCTAACCAATGAAAGATAACTTCCAACCCCAAGTTAAAGCAATAACATGTTGGTCCCAGTTAAGGTCACGTTTGACATTTGTGTTGGACTTTGATTTTTGATCACGAAAATATCATCTCTTAAAAAATCAAATCAAATACATTCAAAGTCATGTCATTTTTTCAGAAGTTAAATTTTAAATTCTAGAGACAGATAGTAAGAAAATGACCCATTTTTTAAAAGTTCTAAAACTTCTCCATTCTAACTTTTTGTCTATCTAATAATTTTTGAAAAAAAAAAATCAAAGGCCACGTGAATTGCCAAAGGCCGCCTAAGAATGAGAAGATCGAATAGCTACAATTAGATGTTTAAGAATGAGAAGATCGATCTTGGAGACAAACTTAAATTTTCTATACACTCATCTGGGGTCAGTTAAAATATTTATTTGTCTTTGCATGGCTGCCCTGTCTTGGTTATGAGATCGTTTATGTGTCATTAAGGGTAGGAAGATATTAATTTTCCACCCACCTTGGTCATAATTAAGCTTGTTGTGCTTTATAAGGTAAGGCAAAAAAAAAAAAAATGAATGGTAGCCATCCATTAGCACTCTATCTTGGTCAGCCTCGCCGGCTGTTTGAGATTAATTTGAAACGGTCGTCGAATTAGGGTGCGTTTGGTATTGATTAGGGATCGTAGATTCTTTCCATAATATATGGTAGAGATAGAACAAGCTAGCATTGGCTATTTTGGGAGGATTCTCAAAACTTTATTTTTTCTCTCTCTATTTCTCTCCTCCTTTTATAATTCCCTTCTCTAAGAATATGAGATGTCGTTGACCAGTGTTATTAGAACCGGATCGAATCGGCCATTCGGACCGGTCTAATTGTGAACCGATTCAGAAATCGGTTAGATTAAGGCCGATCTCGTCTAATATTAAAGAACCGGATGAATCGTGATTCGACCGGTGAACCGGTCCGACCCGATTCACCTTTAAAATAAAAAAAAATAAACATAAAAATATTTATATATTTAAAATGATATTTATGTGTGAATAAAATTATCTTATTATTATTTATTATTTTATTTTAAATATATTTGAAGTTTAAAAGTTGAAATGAGCATAGAAGTCAATTGTGAAGAGCGAAGACTAATGGAATATTACGAAATTTTAAGGTCAGTTTATTTAACCATGTTATTATTATTTTTTACTTGTATAGTTACATAATCATGACTAATAATTATATATGTATATTTTTTTATTTTGATCATTATACCTTATTTATTATTGTGTTGGGTTATAAAATCGGGTCGACTATGTATCAATATTGTGATGATGTCACGATTCAAACCGGTTCGATTGAACGGTCCAATCGATTCAAATCGAACCAGCTCATTGACCGAGTCAGACACCGTTTCGATTCTGATAACATTATTGTCGACCCATTTGAAAACATTTACCGGGAGGCTCGAAGATTCTAATCATTCAAATCTCCCCACCCTAGCATTATCAAACACACTCTTAGATCCTCTTAGATTTAGCATGCCATTACTTATACTAATAATGTTTTGTGTAACGCTATGGTTAAATAGACATCGGGATATTGTAAGTGTAACACATAATTTTTTAAAGTTTTTTTGAGTATTTTTCATATCAAATTAATTTGATGTGTCAATCACGTCGTTAAATAATGTGACGTAAAATTCATGTAAAAATAAAATCATAATCTCATAAATAGTAAAAACATATCATTTTCACTATTCACACCGGCGGAAGCGACGGAGTCATTACTCTTGCAGTCTTTCTTCGTACTTTTGTTTACTTTGGTTGGGGGTCGCGAGGTAATTAGATGTAGAATGTTTTAGGATTCTCATCCACATGATTCAGTCGTCCATTTCTTCCATGTTCTATCCCCAAGTTCTCGGAAAATGGAATTTGTCAAACTTTAATTGATATGTGTTAATTTATTGCTGATGTGTGTTCTTGTTGACCTATTTAATTATGTCTACGAGTGGGCAGCTGATCAATAATTGTTGCAGTGTTGAGGTCGGCACAGATTGATTGAACACATTGTAATTGATTCAAGTTCCATTTGAATTTGAACTCAAGCAAAACCAATTTAGCCTATGAAATCTGAGAGTGTTTGGTTGCTATATATATCTTTGATGTTGGTATTGTTATGTAGAGGGTGTTTAGTTATGCTCTCTCTCTATATATATATATATATCAATTTTAGTAATATTTTTTGATCAAAAAAATCAAATTTAATAATATTATGTTAAAAGAATATAATGTTATATCAAAAAAATGATAATATGGACTGTGAGGGCCGTTTTGACAACAGAGTTGTCGGGCGGTTACGTTATCGGATGAGAGAGAAATGTGCGGCGGGTCCCACATCCCCCTCACACACAAGACATCTAACCGACCCCGGTTGACTTACTCGACCCTCCGGGGTCGAGTAAGTCAACCGGTCTTGGATGTCAAAAGCGCCCTGAGAGTCCAAAAATAACATTTTTTTACTTTTAATTTTATTATTCTCCTTAAATTGTCATCCTTGACAATCCTTCCATATCAATACCAATTTGGATATTCTACACTCTAAAATGTTAGTATCAAAGCTAACTAATGCTACGTCAAAAACAATCCTGTAAACAGAAACAAGGCCTCAAAATTAATTTTGATGCTTTCATATTAATATTGTTTTTGAGATCTATATTATTAATATCAAAATTATAGTAGAAGAAGATGAAGGAAGATGGCCAAAGAGGTAAGAGAGACTTAATTAGGAGGTGAGAAAGAAAAAAAGGGGGGGGAAAGTCTTTGAGAGTACTCTCTAAGGTTAAATTATAACATGTTCAATATAGGTTTAGACTTATATTAGATTTGTTATAACAAAAAACTGTTCTTAGATAACATCATCAAATCTGACAGAACATAACTAAACACACCCACTATTAGTGGCAACATCAAAGTTGATATCAAAATTGAGCTAGGGTTAGACTTAACCTAGCTCATGACCCAAATGAGTCAACCTTAACCACATTGGGGCTCCCCTTGAGACTCCTTAATTGGTTTGATACATTGTCTTGTTATACAAGATCACGTCGTTAAGTTAAATAATTAACTTCTTTCTCTCTCTCTCTCTCTCTTTTTGACGAGTAAGTGTACTTGTAATATATAAAATAAAATATTTACAGAAATGGACAATATTATCTAGATGAATCGGGACTACTTACCTTTAGTTATTAAAATGAAGAGAGATCACGACCACATAAATCGTGGACTATGATTTCTTACTAATAATCATGATCATGCGTGTATGCGTCAGTGCCCGTGAATGCATATCCATGCAAGTGTACATGCGTGCATGTTCTTACACATCAAGACATACATATATGTAATTTTTTCGACTGTCATGGATCCCTTGGAATTAGGCGTGAGCATTATTCGGGTTTAACTTGAAAATCAATCCGAACTGATGGATTTGTTTTAGTTTGATTTGATTTGAGTTTAAATTAAAAAAAAATTGATTTGAGTTCAAATCTAACCATATTAAAATTTTGATTTGATTTGATTTTAATTTTTAAAAAAATAAATCGAATCGAATAAATCAAATTAAAAAATATTTTTATCAAGTTAATATAAAGATATATATAACCCTTAACTCTAATTTTAAAAATCCAACCTAATTTTAAGAATATTTTTATCAATTTAATATAAGTGTATATATAATTATTAAACGTAATTTCAAAAGTTCATCTCCCGCGGTCTCGGTGAGATTTCTGAATATAATGTTATAAAGTAAGTTTCAAATCACCTTTCATTTAAATTCTTAATTTTCTCGTGTACACATATTTTGAAGTTTACTCTTGCAAAATGTAACTTTTGATATGTTATTTTTTTAATATTTATTTTATTTGATAGAAATTATTTTACTCCATCTTTTTTTATTCTCTTTTGAATTCACTCTCATTTTTAAAAGGGGACGTGAATATGGTTTAAATCGAAGTAAATCGAACAAAATCAAATTATTCGGTTTGATTTATTTTTATTTCATTGTAATTCGATTTGATCTGATTCAGATTGAACTCTTAATTTGGCTCGACTTAATTGATTATGCCCTTTTAAGATATATAGTAAAATAACTATCAAAAAAAATAATTTAGTGTTACGAGTTTTCTATCAGGAAAATGCTAATTATGCCCTTTCTAAGATACATCTTTGAAGCACCACGTACAACTTGCATGTGTGTATATTATACAGACCTTGATGGTCGCATTAATGAGATTGATAAATGCTTCTATCATGCCCTTATTTTAGGGGGGGAATTAGTATCTTGAAGGGAGTACCTTAATTAATGGAGTGATGTTATGTTTTGGAGACAAGAGAGTGTTTGAGTCAAATGACTTCTGATCTGTTTAAACTTGGCCCATCTATTAATTGATTAAAAGGAAGCTTTTGTTGAGTTCGATCGAGTTGATTGTACTTGTTTTGAGACTTGACTTATTTAATGCCCATACTTAATTTAAGCTCTCTAAATATTAGATAATCTTAGCTCGTTTAATATTGCACTCACCGACTTGTTTGAACAAAAACATGATAGATATTGACGATTAGTATAAGCATACGTGTCACTGGGTTAATTCAAATGGTACATAAATGTTATTAGAGATTTTCACATAAAAATCATTATTGTTAGAGATAAATTTATAAAAAAAATTATTTTTAGAAATGCATTAGCATACGTGTCACTCGGTGAATTCAAATGGTACATAAATGTCATTTAAGTGTGATTTTTTATATATTTTTGACAAAAATACGTGATATGATTGTAAATGAATATGATAATTTTGTACGATTCAGATTTACACAGTAATATGTCTGCTTATATACTTACAGAAATATTTTTTTTTATAAATTCTCATTTTCATGCAAAAAAAACCCATATATATGCACCCAATAATCGGATGGAAAGAGTAGCACTAGTACTGTTACATATTTCTGTCAGTAATTAATATTGTTTGCTGTCTCCCAACCCCTTTTGCTTCCCTTTGTACCCCCCTCCCCTCCCCTCCATCTCTTGCACTCAAACGTGGGTACTAATTCCCAGTTAACTCTCGCTGTCAAGGATGCTGGAACCTTTTTGTATATCACGCGGGGGTCAATTGATGATGGGCTAACTGATCACAGTATGCACGAGTGACCATGCATGTTCTTCCTCAATTTTACAGGGACGACTTCCCTCTAACTGTTACTTTTGATGCAATGGACCCTTCTCTTTCTATGTCCTTCCGCACTGTTAATGTTTATATTTCGATAATGGCTCGCTGCACACTCGTGTGTGTTGGACACGGAGAGGCCCATTTTGTTTTTAGAGTGGGTTAGGGGCGGGTACGTCACCTCGGGTGGCCCACCCCTAACTCATCTCAGGTGACTTATTCCACCCCTTTTCATAGATTCACATAACTCAGCTTTATCTCTAACTGACCCCAGTTAAGATAAAAATAAGTCAAACAAGAACAGCTCATCTCATCTTGATTAACTTACCCTAATCGGACTTACTTCTTTATCAAAGTGGCCTCGAGTGTGCAGTGTCTTTATTTTTTATTTTTTAAAAAATTTCTTTGAGTAGTCTCCAAGGTATTCTAACTTAGGGTGCGAGTCACATCTTCGTTAGATTACCCAGAAAGAAATATAAAAAAAAGAAACCAGATTGAATGAGTAGTGTTAGACCCATTCTTTTAAAAATTGACTTATTTTATTTTAATTTTTTTAGATAATCGGATGGTGATATGACTTACACTCTAAGTTAGGATATCTCTTGGAGACTACTCTAAGAAATTTCAAAAAAAAAAAGACACTGCACACCCAAAGTACGGAGGGTGTGCAACGAGTCTTTCTCTTAGATTTTATTGGATGGGGCTATCCAACTCAAAAAAAAAAATGTTGAGAGAAGAAGACTCCGCTATTATAAGTACATTATATTTTAGCACAGTATAACTGATTCTTTTTGCCTTCCCTGCAAAACAGCACCAGTGTTCCATAGTTAGCACAGTCATGGAAGGTTGGCATCAGCTGTCATGAGCTGACATGGAAGTGGGGACCATGGAGATCAGCTAAACTAATAATTACCTCCTCATCTTCAGTACTCTCTGCACAAACCAGCCCATCCTCTTCGTTTCAAAACTCTTCCTGCAGCTTGTAATAATGGTGCTGCTATATACTGAGTTGGTGATGCTGTTCTGCCATTATTCATCTTCCTCCCATTGGTTTATTTTCTTCCTTCCTCTGGAGGAGATTTCGGGACAGATAGGTGATCACAGGCACAACGTGTACGTACGTGCACATGAGAGCCCACAAACCTCTTAAAGAGATCACATGTTCTTGCAATAACCTACACAGGTTAGCACGACCTATGCCCACGTACAGTACTGAAAGATTTAATATATATCACACTTCTGTCTTCCATGCATCCCCCGATCGGCCCCTTGATTAATTTCCAACAGTACTGGCAGCAACAATTTGCAGGTGTGCCTTCAATCGTAACATCGCTTGCGCCATTGCAAGAGATCAGGCACCCATTCCCTTTCATGTCTCTCTAGCTTGATCCCGTTTTGTGGGTACTGGAGGGAATATATGTAGAGGAGGATCAAGTACAGGAGTAATTATTCTCGTAAAATTAGGATTTTAATTAATTAGTCTCAGACCCTGCCGAAGTGCATG
The DNA here is from genome assembly GCA_022559845.1 of Amorphophallus konjac. NCBI lineage: Eukaryota > Viridiplantae > Streptophyta > Magnoliopsida > Alismatales > Araceae > Amorphophallus > Amorphophallus konjac. The sequence continues at coordinate 214,991 of JAHNEJ010001024.1, read as the reverse complement.
CATATCGATAGAGGCTTCATGACATTTTGATAGAAGAGGAAACTAATTGATTGTCTTCAAAATGTTACATCGATCTTTCACAGAAACCTTCCCCACTGCATGAGGCATTTTATGGAGCACCACAGTGTGGGATTGGCATGCAATTAAACGTCCCTTTCATGGAGAGGGACACGGACTTCAATTCTCCCACCCACCAAGTAGATAGGCGATCAATTAATATTGTTTCCATGCATTCACACGTACGAAGAGTATTCGTCCACGCATTCATATGAATGGAAAGATGATCACAAATATGTGTGTGTGTGTGTGTGTGTCCTTTCAAGCAAAAGATACAGGGCTAAGTCTGTTAGGAGTACTGTATGTGGCTTCTTCGTGTATACATGCATTCCCAATTAGTGTTCTCTTATATGTGTTCAAAATTAACACAATAGTTAGAACATTCTACCCATATATGTTCTCCAAACTAACTCGTGTATGTGTGGACGAAACTAAGTACCTGTATGCTCCTCTTTCCCTTTCCCTCGTCCAGTGCTCTGTCTCTCTTCTTGTAGGCATTGTAGATTCTCTTCAATTGTAACCAAGAGTTCAGTCTGATAATCAAGAGAGATCTCTGGCATTGCAGTTGGGTGGCCGGGGAATGGCCACAACTGCACACGCCCAGAGCACTGCACACGCCCGTGGCTGTTCACAGCTTCCCCATGACGGTGTATAGTTGTTCTCGTACTCGTGAGGAGCTAGCCCCACAATTAATAAGCGATTGAAATTTAAGGGTGGCCATGTGTTTGAACTTTGAAGTGGGGGTTGCCAAAGCAACCGGCACCAGACCCCCACCCCTACGTGCCTCATTTATAAGCTACCCACCGACCCAATCCTTGCGACCCTCCGTGAGATCGATCATCATCCCCTTCAAAATCCTCCACCCCCCCCTCCTTCCCCTACCTCCCGACTCCATCACCCTCAACATCAACCAGAAGGAGGAGTGGAAGAAGTGGTAAGCAATAGAATTAGAAGAGACAGCAGCAGTTTGCCTGGTGGCAGTGTGCTTGCAGTAGCTAGCAGTACCGTGGTTTTGGAAGATCGATGGAGATATAGTCATCACAGTATAGTAGTAGTAGCTACTACGTACAGTACAAGAAGAGGTAGAGAAACATATATATATATATATATCAGTTTTTAGAAGAGTCTTCGCTAGATAGTAGTAGCTAGTAATATAATAACGACATAAGAAAAGGGGGAGGAGGGGAGGGAGCAGGAGTTAAGCGAGAGAAGGAAGCTACTGATAGCGATGCCTTCAGAGACGCCGACTCCGCCGGCGCCGCCCCCGCCGGCGAAGCCCAACTACACGAAGCTGGTCTACCAGTACGTGGTGAACCACTTGCTGGCGCTGATGCTGGCCGCGGCGGCGGCGTGGGCGGCGCTGGAGGCCGCACGGCGGGGGGCCGACGGGGTCCGTTCGCTGTGGCGGTCGTTCCTGCAGCAGCTGGACCCCGTGCAGGTGTTCTGCTGGGGGATGCCCGCGATGGCCGCGGCCGCCGTCTACGTCCTGTCGCGGCCGCGGGCGGTGTACCTGGTGGACTACGCCCTGTTCAAGCCGTGCTTCACCTGCCGGGTGCCCTTCTCCACCTTCATGGAGCACGCGCACCAGCTGGACTGCTTCGACGCCAAGAGCAAGGCGTTTATGGTGCGCATCCTGGAGAGGTCGGGGCTGGGGGAGGAGACCTGCCTTCCCCCGGCCATCCACTACATACCGCCCTGCCCCAGCATGGAGCTCGCCCGCGCCGAGGCCGAGCTGGTCATCTTCTCCGCCGTTGACGAGCTCCTCCGGAAGACCGGCCGCAAGCCCCGGGACTTCGACATCCTGGTCGTCAACTGCAGCCTCTTCAGCCCCATCCCCTCCCTCTCCTCCATGATCGTCAACAGGTACACATGTACGTTACGTACGTACGTACGTACGTACCTCCGTGTTATTATAATTAATATCATCAAGCCCTAGAACTCTTATAACGTATCTATGAACTCTTTTACGCACGTAGTACGTAGTTTTTTAATTAATTAAGCCTGTCTACTTCTCAATATATATATATATATATATATGTTATTATATTAATATCATCAAGCCCTAGAACTCTTATAACGTATCTATGAACTCTTATACGTACGTAGTACGTAGTTTTTTAATTAATTAAGCCTGTCTACTTCTCACTATATATATATGTATATATACTTCTTCGATATGCAGGTACAAGCTGAGGAGCAACATCATCGCCATCAACCTCTCCGGCATGGGCTGCAGCGCCGGGCTCATCTCAGTCGACGTCGTCCGGGACCTCCTCCAGGCCCACCCCAACTCCACCGCCATGGTGGTCTCGACCGAGATCATCACCCCCAACTGGTACGCCGGCAACCAGCGAGCCATGCTCCTCCCCAACTGCCTCTTCCGCATGGGCGCCGCCGCACTGCTCCTCTCCAACCGCCGCCGCGACGCCCGCCGCTCCAAGTATCGCCTCCTCCACGTCGTGCGCACCCACATGGGAGCCGACGACCGCGCCTACCGCTGCGTCCACCAGGAGCAGGACCCCTGCGGCAACCCCGGCATCAACCTCTCCAAGGACCTCATGGCCGTCGCCGGCGACGCCCTCAAGGCCAACATCACCGCCATCGGCCACCTCGTCCTCCCGGCCTCCGAGCAGCTCCTCTTCCTCCTCGCCCTCGTCGCCCGGAAGGTCTTCAGGATGAAGGGCGTCAAGCCCTACATCCCCGACTTCAAGCAGGCCTTCGAGCACTTCTGCATCCACGCTGGGGGGCGGGCCGTCATCGACGAGCTGCAGGCGAGCCTGAGGCTGACGGCGGATCAGGTGGAGGCCAGCCGCATGGCGCTGCACCGCTTCGGGAACACCTCCAGCAGCTCGCTGTGGTACGAGCTCAGCTACTCGGAGGCCAAGGGGAGGATGCGCCGTGGGGACCGGGTGTGGCAGATCGCCTTCGGCAGCGGGTTCAAGTGCAACAGCGCCGTGTGGCGGTGCAACCGGACCGTCAAGACTCCCACCGACGGCCCCTGGGCCGACTGCATCCACCGCTACCCCGTCCACATCCCCGACGTCGTCAAGCTCTGAAGGTAGCTAGAGAGAGAGAGAGAGAGAGAGAGAGAGAGAGAGAACCTCTGGGACCACGGTGCAGTGTGCCCGACCAATACATTGATCTCACTATTCATATTCTGAGACGTCCGAATCAAGGTTTGACGGCACATACCGTACTGTAATTATAGAACTGTCTCAACCGGAGATCGCCACAATCGATGTATAATATGTAAGTGGTACTTTAGCTATTCGATACATTATTAGATATCATATGTGGTTTTAACAGGTAAGTTGGTTGGTTGTTTTCATTTTTTTGATACAATTTTGGGTTCAAAACGCACGAGCAACCACCTTTTTTCATTTTTTTTCCCTCATTGTTCTGTCAAAAATTAATGAAATTTGATATTTTAAATATTCAATACGTTGTTACATATCATATGTGGTTTTAACAGATAAGTTGGTTGGTTGTTTTCAATTTTTTGATGTCATTTTGGGTTCAAAATCCATGAGCAACTACATTTTTTATTTTTTTTCCTTATTGTTCTGTCAAAAATTAATGAAATTTGCGAGATTCGAACGGCTGCCTCTGATTTAAACGAAACACCTTGAAACTTAATCGGGGTTAACTGCCCTCGGCAACAACTACGAAGATCACTAGTGGAGCCTCCCCTTCCGAGCGTTTCGCTGCGCTCTCCTCGTCATCTTCCATGGCTGTCACAGCGGCAGTGGCCTCCGACCACATCTTGAAGAGTGGCGAGGTCTCCGCCAATATACTGTAGGGGTTCCTCGCGTCCCCTCCCCCTTCTGCCTCCAGGATCTTGCCCAGGGCATCCCTGCTGCCTTCTTGGCCTCCCCCTCTAGAAACCACCCTTCCTCATTCTTCCCTGGCCCCAACATGACCCTCTTCGACATGATTGCCGAGGAGTTGTACCATCGGTACTAGCATGGCCGGTAGTAGCAACAATAGCAGGGCGTCAGAGGGGGGTCAGGCTGCAAGAGAGGGTCACCGGCATCCTGGTGGGGGAGCACACAAGCTGGGGCACCGGGGACGTGGAGTCGGCAGTGAGCTCTAGCGATGGGTTCAACGTCTCGATGAGCATGCACCAGGGAGTGCTCACCTCTTGGAGCTGGTTCTTCGTGAGAAACTGGTGGGGACGCGAGGGGAGTGTTAGTGAGAACGACACCTATGTGCAATCCGAGAACAAAAGTCCCAACCTTGCTGCAGACTTCCGAGAACAGAGTTCTGGATTTGCTAGAGGCTCCTACAAAAGCATCCTCTGAAGAGCCCAAGACAAGGTAGAGTCCTGCTCTAGGTCGATCTTCAGTGAAGTCCCAGCCGGCTGGAGAGTCATGTTTAAGGTTAGAGTCCAATATGTATCATAGAGCCCTGATCGAACTGAGTGCCCTCTCACCATAGAGTCCTGATCGAACTATCTGTGGAATTATATAGTTTGGGGAATTTGTACTTGTGATATATATATATATATATTGAAAGAGGCCATTCAGGATAAGCCAAGAAGAATTTTCTCCATCTCCTGCCTTCTACTTCTCTCTTCCTTCTTTGAATCTTCTTGTGGTATCAAAGCCAAGAGCTTAACAACACCCTGATCCATGACCGACTCCACCAAATTGCCTCATCCTTCTCTATTGTTCCTCTCTCTACATCACCCAATGTGATGCCTTTTCTTCCCCTCAAATTGTCTCACGACAATTGCATGCTGTGGAAGGCACAATTTGTGCCTTTACTGAAGAGCCATGGATATATATATCTTTCCATGGTTGATGGTTCGGCACCTTTCCCACCTGCAGTCATGACCATCACTGGTGACGAAGGGAAGAGTGTCTCATCTCCAAATCCCGACTTCGCTACTTGGGAGAAAATGTATCAGATGGTCCTATCTTGGCTCATCTCCTTTGTCACCTAGCCACTCCTTCCATTAGTCGTCGGTCATGAATATGCAAAGGCAGTGTAGGATGTGCTTACCTGGGCCTTTTCACCTCACTCCTAGTCATGCATCCTTCAGCTTTGCACCAAGCTCCACAGCATCAAGCGAGGAGCTACCTCTATTGATGACTACATTCATTAGACCATTAAGATGATCACCGACGAGCTGGCCGCTATTGGCCATCCCATGGATGAGAACGATCTCGTCATGGTGATGCTGGTTGGCCATGGACCCGACTATGAAGCGTTCACCTCCGGCATCACCACTTAGCTCGAGTCTCACACTCTTGAGGGCATTCTTGCTCACCTCACTGTGCATGAGACTCTCGTGGTGCAACATCAGTCCACTCTCTCCACCGGCATTGTGTTCGCGTCCACCAACACTGCCACCTTTATGCCAACCAACAATAACAGGGGCAGATGTAGGGGTGGCAATAGTAGAGGTGGCGGCAAACACTGTGGTCCCGAGAGAGGCTGGAATCAAGAGCCACGGTGCCAAATCTATTGGCTGTTGAGACACTGTGGGGCCGAGCGCCCAGAGTGCTTCAATCAGGCCTTTACTAGTGGCCTCGCAGAAACCCCCATCAGACACCCTCCGCCAACTAGCTAGTCCTCACATGCGGCACCGAGTGGACCTCCGTATCCATCGGCCTTCGCTATTACCTACCCCGACTACCGCCAGGGGGTCTCCTGTGTCCCCCTATGCATGCAGCTCCACCTACCATTGCACCTCCTTCTTTCATCTGGTATCCAGAAAGTGATGCCACACACCACATCATGCCAGACCTGCAATGTGCTTATAAACCCATCAGTATGCACGGCCTCTGGTAACATTCGCGTTGGAAGTGGTGAAGATTTGCCGATTTCCTCCCTTGAATCACTGATTCTATCTTCCCCACCTAGATCCCTTCAATTAAATCATGTTCTTCATGTGCCTCTTATTACTCCCAATCTTCTCTTTATTCGCAAATGTATAGCCGATAATGATGTCATCTTTGAATTGCATCATATTGTGTGTCTTGTGAAGGATCGGGCCTCGGGGATAGTTCTTTTTCACGGACATCTTAAGGATGATTTCTACCAATTTCCTATGCTATTGGCACAACCTCAAGCTCTAGTCGGAGAACACACTGCTTCTTCTGTGTGGCATGAGTTGTTTGGTCATTCCAACCTTTGTCTTGTCTCTCATGTTATCAATAAGTATGGGCTTCCTATTATCCATCATTTGGAGTCATTTATGTGTGAGTCTTGTCTATTGTCAAAGAGTTAGAAGTTGCCATTTGTTAAGTTAGTGTCTGCGTCCACCAAACCTTTGCAATTAATACATTCTAATCTTTATGGTTTACCCCCATGTTGTCTTATTGTGGATTCTCCTACTGTGTTATTTTTGTGGATGACTATAGCAAGTTTACTTGGCTTTTTCCTCTTAAACTTAAATCGGATGTGATTGATGTGTTCCACAAGTTTTAGCGGCATGTTGAGCGTTTGTTTATGGAGAAGATTTGAGCCTTCCAATCTGATTAGGGTGGTGAGTTCAAATTCCTTCACAAACATCTTGACTCTTGTGGCATCATGCATCGCGTTTTCTGCACACACACTCCCGAACAAAATGGGACTGCGGAACGTAAACATCGCCACATCATAGAAACCACCCTTGCACTCATGACCGCTGCATCCATACCTCACAAATATTGGGACGAGGTCATCTCCACCATTGTCTATTTGATTAACCGTTTCCCTACAGCGGTCCTCCGACATGTCTCTCCGTTTGAAAAATTGTTTGGTCGGCTTCTGGATTACACCTTTCTTTGCACCTTTGGATGCACCAACTTCCCTTGCCACCACCCATATGTTGCGAACAAACTCGCTCCTCGCTCATATCGCTGTTTTTTCCTTGGGTACAACAACCTTCATCATGGATACCGATACTTGTCATTGTCTTCTGGGCGACTTTATGTCTCTCAGCATGTGGTTTTCGATGAGACTTCTTTTCCATTGCTTGGGTAGGTTATGCGGCCTCTGAAGGTCATGTTGCCGGCATCTACTATAATGTTCGCAGCCTCAACACTTTCGGTGTATCTGGGATTGGGGCATGGGTCTACCCACCCGTGGCATAGCCCCCCCCCCCCCCCACACGTACGACGTGGGCCTCTCTAATGATTGTTGGTCTATAGATCGTTGGCTCGTGGGATCCTTGGTGCATTTCCAGGCCTAGCGCACTTCTCGCTGCCCTCTCCATCGCTTGGACTGCCATCCACAGCCCCTACCACACTGGTGGTCAAAACCACTGCATCACTATCCTCATTGGCGATGGATGTGACTGCTCTCCTACCAGTTGTCTCTCCAGTCCACCCTGGGTCGGCCTCAGGCAAGGTGTCTTTAGCGGCTACATCAGAATCCACCCCTCCAGCCTCTCCGATGCCATAGGGCAGGCCAGGGTTGGACGTGTTCGACATGTCTCCATTTTCAGCCTCCTCCTCTATGTCTCTCCGGACCCGCTCACTCACCGACATCTATGTGGTTGCCCCTCCTGCCTCATCGACAATCTTGTTGGTGGATTGGCATCCACTGTCGACTTGTTTCTCAACTCATTCTACGCTTGACGAGGAGCCCACATGCTACATGCAGGCGGCCAAGGATCCAGCTTGGTGTACGGCCATGGTGGCAGAGTTTGATGCACTATTATGCAATGGCATGAGGGCCCTTGTTCCTCGACACAAGAGCATAAATGTAGTGAGCTACAAATGGGTCTTCAAGTTGAAGTGCAAGGCTGATGGCTCAATCGATCGCTTTGATGCACTATTATGCAATGGCACGAGGCCCTTGTTCCTCGGCACCATAACATAAATGTCATGGGCTACAAATGGGTCTTCAAGTTGAAGTGTAAGGCTGATGGCTGAGCCAATCGCCACTAGGCACATCTTATGGCTAAGGGTTTTTTCCAGCAACCGAGGGTAAACTTCAAAGACACTTTCAGCCCAATGATCAATATCACGACCGTCCAGCTTCTTCTTGCCATTGCCATTAGCTCCGGTTGGCCCATTCAATAGTTGGATGTTTCAAATGCCTTCCTCCAAGGCTATTTGGAGGAAACCGTCTTCATGGATCAATCGCTCGAGTTTGTTCATCCATAGATCCTACACCACATTTGCCGCCTTCACGGGTCCATTTATGACTTCCGACAGGCTCCACAGGCCTAGTTCAAGAGGCTTAGCTTGTGATTGTTGGAGTTGGGGTTCCTTGGTTCCAAGACCGATACCTCGCTCTTCTATTGCCACTTCGGATCTTCTGCCATCTACATTCCTCACTGGCATAGATGCCAGGGGCGTCGACATGTTGATTCAAGCCCTCGGTCAGGAATATGTTGTTCGCAATCTTGGCAATGCTCACTATTTCTTGGGCATTGAGCTTCAGCCTCATGTCGATGGGTATGTGCTCTCGCAGTCTTAGTACATTGTGGATCTTCTGTGATGCACCAAGATGGATTTTGTGAAGCCTCTTTCCACTTCTTTTGTTGTAGCATCATCGGCTCATTCTGTGGAGAGCTTAGCCCGATTATCTAATGCGTCTGTTTACCAGAGCATTGTCAGGGGGTTGCAATATCTCACTATTGCATACCCTGACATCACTTTTGCTATCAATCAGGCGTGTCAGTTCATGCACAACACTAAGCCGGAGCATTGGTTGCCCTCAAGTAGCTATTACGCTACCTTAAGGGTTTGGTTAGCCACGGGCTCCTCCTCTGTTGGGGTTCCCCTCTTTTGCTCATTGTGTGCAGTGATGTTGATTAGGTAGGTTCATTCGATGATCGACAGTCGACGAGTGGTTTTCTTATTTTCCTGAGCCATAACCTTATTTCTTGGAGTTCTAAGATGCAACACACCATGGCACGCTCAAGTATACAGGGGCCGAATGAAAGGCCATTGCCAATGCCACTGTAGAGCTTATTTGGTTATGATCTCTCTAAGCTTGGCATTGCCATGTCGTCACCTCTGATTTTGTGATGTGACAATATCGGTGCCACGTATATTGCGACCAATCCAGTGTTTCATGGGCGGATGATGCACGTTGAGATAGATTTTCATTTCATCCATGAACAAGTGGTCCAATCAGCTCATCGTCTCCTTTTGTCCATGAAAGATCAACATGCTGATCGTCTCACCAAAGTCTTGCCTTGGCCTCGGTTCACATGGTTATGAGACAAGCTTTGTGTCATGGATACGGCCATCAACTTGCGCGCGCGCGCGGGGGGGGGGGATGTCATTGTGGGGCTCCTTTTATGGATCCTACGAACTAGGTTCGGGGATTCTCAACTTGACTTCATCACTTCGCATTGAGTCTGGGAGATCCGTAGCACTACTGGCCAAACCATCACACAACCTGAATACAACACACATATCATTACCATGAAATATAAAAAGAGTTTGCACCATTCACTACAATAGATTCAACACTACATCTCTCCCACTCAAATTAAGTATTGTTACATCTCACTCTAAGACCCCAAAAATATTACATTACAAAAATGAAAGAACTAGACCTTATATCACTAAGCTCTATTGGCTTCTAAAGCACTGCCAGGATCCCTCACCTGCAGAGCCTACCCTACTGATCCCCTGAACATGTTAGAATGAAAACATGATTTCTATGACTCGGTAGGCATCAAGGTCGTTAACACATCTACCATATAGTACTCATTGAAAAGCGTATGTATGAAAATTACGTAATAATCAGGCATTCTATCATACTTTTCCATATAACAGATCTCAAGGGAGAATATATAGAGTTGTGTAACATTTTACATGTGTTTCCATATGTCCAGTTTATGGTGGCCTACACACTACGACAATTGGATCGTTTAACAAAATATGCTAGGTCAATTTGCAGGCCAAACAATCACAGTTTATGTCATCTATACTTTCACATGATCAGTGCCATTAATAGAGGTATTCTGTAACGACCTAGGATCTAAGTACAGGAAAGTAACTGGTGTGACCTGAATCCTGACTCATCACCCATGAGCCACAATGCTCGGAAGGGTTAGATTAACATTGTGGAAGTGCACAAGAATATAAAATAAATGCAAGAATTAAAGTATAAGAATTAAAATTTACATTTATTATAATTCATACAATTTACAGTCCAGAGTACAAGTCCAAAAAGTACAGTCCAATAGAAAATAAAAGTACACAACCACAGGGTATACCCTGGCTCTAGCACGCTAGCAACTAAGAAACTCCGCTGGCGCTGCGCTGGGCCTCCGAATCTCGTGGAAGTGCACCACACCTGAAAGAAAAAGGGGTGAGTCTCATCTCATTAGCTCTGTAGGGGGCCCGTGAAAACCCGCCACACTAAACAACATCAACTAATAACAACAATAACGACAGTGAACAAGTAACAGGTGAAAAGTAAACTACACTGTCGCACAAGCCTCACACAGACAACACGGCACCTTAAGTATCAAGGAAATCACAACCATAAGAAAACCCGTCGTACCACATCCGCACGTGTCGGAGGAGACTCGACCATAAGTAAGCCACCACCAAAACACTAACGAAACCATGGCCTTTCCATCAGGAAAAATCACTACCTCAACCATCGGGAGGACCACGACCTCACTGTCAGGAAACCATAACCTCAACCACCGTGAGGATCACGACCCGAGTGACAAGAGAACTACCCACTAAAAGTAAGGCCGAACACGTCCACTAAGGACTTATATCGCGCCTCCTATCTCACGCACAGACATCTGCTGGTCCATGTGCATGGCAGTGAGACGCACACACACAACAACACCAGGACTAGCAGGGGCCCGTGCTCGTCAACACTGGGTCCGAGCCCCCAACCACGTGTGCACACACTTGACAAAGTCCTCAACGTCTAGACTCTACGACCAATTTTCCTCTAGCCTAGACTCAAGCTGAACCAAGAGTAGATAGAGTCCTCGACGCCTACTCCACGAACGTAGACAAATTCCTCAACATCTATGTGTACACAGTGGCCCACGGTAATTGGCTCGAAACCGTCTCACAAGAAAACCCTCCACCTCTCCCAGGTAGGTGGGTACCCGCACACCCAGAAGGGCTATGACTAGTGGTGTGTCACTCATGGTAAGAGCACTGTCAGAACAAAAATCATCGGAGTATCGCCGACTTACACACACGGCTGAGAACATGACATAGCTCTATGTCACCAAACCATACGAACACAAGGCCGGACAGCAAAACTGACAATTACCTACCTACATAGATCACGCGGGAATAACCATCCGTGGAAACACAAGGTCACGCGGGAACAACCCTTTGCAGAAACACGAGATCACGCAAGAACAACCCTCCATGGAAATACGAGGTCACGAGGGACACTCGGCAGCTCAGAATCGGGGCTGCCACATGACCTGCTGCCAAAACAACATGGGTGGCCACATCCCTGGCCGCCCAGTACCCTGGGGAGAAGGAACACTAGGCGGCAATGATACCTGGCCATCCAGACTCCCATGACCTGGGCGGGCAGATACCTAGCCACCCAGCTCCCCATTGGCAGCCAAGAGACTAGCCGCCCACCTAACTGGGCGGCCAACCCTCTGGCCATCCAGAGACCTGGGCGGCCAAATACCTAGCCGCCTAATAGGGCACACTCCCTGGGCGGGGTCACCCTCCTGTGTAGGGCACCAACCCCCGACAACCGTCGATTTGGCCATCCACTGTAGGTTTTTTCTTGACAGAATGTCATCCAGAGATTTGATTCCGCGCCCCACTCACCTCATACGAGGGGGAAAACACCGAGGAAATTCTCCCTGCCAAATTTAACTATGAATCGTCGCTCGGATCGTTCAAAATCCGCCTCTCGACCCCAAGCATGATTTTTCCCCAAAGAAGAAAATAAACCCTCTCCTGACCTCGAACTGGGGCAGAAACAACAGAAAATACATAAGGAGGGTTTGGGATCCATCCCTGTACCTCTAAGGAAGATTTCACGTGTCAAAAATGCTGGAGACGCTGGATCTTGCGATCGAACCACCGCCCCCACGCACGAACCCGCGCCACACCACCTCCGGATCTTGCCCCACGTCCCACCGCCCGTTGCAGCCATCGTCCGGCCTCCTCGTTCCTCCACACCCACGTCCGCCGCCGAAGGAGGGAAGGAGAGGAGGAGGAGAACGGTGGAGAGAGAGAAGAGAAATGAGGGAGAGGGTGGAGGTATTTATAGGTTTTACCTTTTAAGATTTTAAATTTTAGGAAATTAGAATTTAGTCTAAAAAATTTTGAAAAATGTGTAACTCGCCCGTTACTCCACCACAGCTCTGAAATAATTTAATAATTATTGTTTAGGGATTCAGAGACCTATTATTCAAAATTCAAACATGCACAAGGACGCAATCCAATACCCGCAGATATTACACGTTTAGAGTCATTTATCAAATGCGGATCAATGTAGCAACCAAATATGCGTCAAAACCACGACATTAAGGGTATCATTGTGGCGCCCCGTTCCCGCGATCCCGTATCGTGTCCGGGGACGTCACAGCGGATGTACGGAAGTGTTGTGGGCCGAATATTTGTAAGGCAATAAAGGCCAAACCATCACATATTCCAAAAGAAACATAACCATATCATTTCCATAAGATAAACACTCATAATTTACATCGTATATAGAGTACTACATATCTCTATCCAAAAATCATATTTACATTCATTAATCAAAGGAAAACTAAATCTATTTATTCTGCGCGGCGGAATCCAAACTAAACCCGAGATCATCCTCCGACCTACCGCCCGTTGGAGTCAAGACGCACACTGGTCAATTTCCTGAAATGATTAGGTAACGAAAGTGAGTCCAAAGACTCAGTAGGCATTAAAACCAATCACATACTTATCATATACTAAACTGTGCAAATCCATGATATAAAGCTAATCACAATTTCACTAGATTGTACATATACTATGAATGCGAAGGAAATATAATAGAGCAAAATAATTTTCATATTTATAAGCGAATGCGTATAACAAATCTTATCTGACTTACATATAAATGGCATAATACATATCTTAGCTAAATCAGAGCTTATACAGATGAACTTATTTTCAGATCATATCAAAGTCATATATCAAATCTAAACTTCATATTATTTGGCAGCATATATTGGACAGGCATCCCGTCACTAAAAGCAGTAGTAAACACATACCTAGGCATCCATACGTAGACATAAAGACAAAAGGTCTAAACGCTGGAGCCTGTCGGCCTTGATCAACCACGCAGGATCGGGAGTTAATACTCCACCATTCCCCATATAATTTTCTTATTCCGAGTTCCGGATTTTTCAGAAGTCCGTTTGTCCTCGGAAATGGGCCTAATCCCGTAGCGGAAGCTAACTACGGTTTGTCACCCCACACCTCCTTAAAGTGACACAGTCCATATGCTTAATCAAATTTTTATTCTTATTATGATGCTTATTACATAATCGTCTCAATACTTAAAACTTGTCATTGAACTTTACAAAATAACTAGATCGTATTTTAATATTATTAACTAAATATATATAGCATTCGAAGAGATTAGAGTAGAGAGAGAAAGTAGAGGGAGAAAGTAGAAAGAGATTAGAGAGAAATTAGAGAAAGATTAGAGAGAAAATAATATTTTTACAGAATGGTAACTAAATAAATAACTGATTCTAAACATAGATCATTGGGTTAAACAAATCAATGACTTAAATTACATTTCAAACAAAATCAAATCAAAGAAATATAATTAACAAATAACATGCACTCGGTTTATCGTGCCTACCTTTAGAATAGACTTCCGAATTGACTTTAGTATCTCACCCGAGCTCACGTAAAAGTCCTTGCGTAGGAAAAGATGATTTTTCCGTTCCAGATACGTGAAGAAGGGCGAAATTGTCCAAATAAGTTTCAAATCCTCCGTCCAAATTTTTTGTCAAATATTTATATTATTCTGATGTATTATCTTCTCCGTTTATTAATAAGAGAATGAGAGTGAGAAGAGAGATTAGAGAGAAAGTAGAGAGAGAAAATAGAAAGTAGAGAGAGAGAAAATAGAGAGAGTAAGTGAAGAGAGAGTAGAGAAAGAAGGTAGAAGAGAGATTTAAAGAGAGAAAGTAGAGAGAGAAAGTAGAGAGAGAAAATAGAGAGAGAAAGTAAAGAGAGAGTAGAGAGAGAAGGTACAAGAGAGATTTAAAGAGAGAAAGTAGAGAGAGAAACTAGAGAGAAAATAGAGAGAGAAAGTAGAGAGTGGAGAGAAAGTAGAGAGTAGGGAGAATAGAGAGAGAAAGTAAAAAAAGAGTAGAGAGAGAAAGTAGAGAGAGAATAGAGAGAGTATAAAGAGAATAGAAAAGAGAAAATAAAAATAGAAAGATAGAGAGAGAGAGAGAGTGGAGAGTTGGGGGGAGAAGGTGAGAATGTGGGAGAGGGAGAGGGGGAGGGGTGATTTATATAGGGGAGAGGGGGAGAGGATAAGAAGATGAGGTGGAGGGAGAGGGAGAGGGAGAGGATAAGGATGGGGAAGGGATAAGAATGAGGGGGGAGAGGGAAGTGGGGGAGGAGAGCCACGTGGGGGGTGGGGGGTAGATATTTTAGGATTTTGTTTTGATTTTTTTATATAAAAACTCTTAATAACATGATTTCTAAGAACTAGCTCACTTTATCTCATTTTTGTCCTTCCAAACGTCAAAATTTGAAAAAGTGCTCAACATGAAACTTGTAGATTTTTCAGTTATCTTTCCAACGAGTCCAATATTGAACTATTCTGACATCCCTATGAGGAGTTACGTATTAATAAAGAAGATGTCTATTTAATTTGTATACTAACATCCGTTAAACTCGTATTTTCTATACAGTTCAAGGCGTTGGGGTTCGATTTAGAGAATCTAGAATCTGTATAGGTTTCAGAAGTAAAGTGCTTAGTTATTTTTAGGTTTCGAACGGATTCGGGTGTTACAAATCTCTCCCCCTTAAATAAATTTCGTCCTCAAAATTTAAAGATTTACGCAATACGTACCGAATAGTTGTGGATATCTCTTCCTCATTTCATCTTCCATCTCCCAAGTAGTTTCTTCTGTTGAGGTACTTTTCCATAATACCTTCACCAATGGAATTGTCTTCGTTCTCAGCACTTGTTCTTTCCGATCGAGAATGCGAACTGGCTTCTCCTCATATGTAAGATCCGGCTGAATTTCTAACTGTTCATGATCTATAACGTGTGATGAGTATGGCATGTATTTTCTTAACATGGACACATGTAATACATCATGAATTCCTGACAATGATGGTGGTAAAGTCAGCTGATATGCCACCTCTCCAATCCTTCTTAAGATTTCAAATGGTCCAACATACCTTGGACTGAGTTTACCTTTCTTGCCAAATCTCATTACTCTCCTAGTAGGCGAAACTTTCAGAAATACGTGATCCCCGACAACAAATTGTAGATCTCTCCTTCTTTGATCAGCATAACTTTTCTGTCGACTCTGAGCTGTAAGTAATCTTTTTTTAATCAACTCAACCTTTTCTACACAATCCTGTACAATCTGTGGCCCAATCAATCTCCGCTCACCAACCTCATCCCAACAAACAGGTGACCTACACGGTCTACCATATAATGCTTCATATGGTGCCATTCTTATGCTTGTATGATGGCTGTTATTATATGCAAACTCAATTAAAGCCATATGCTCATCCCAGCTGCCTCGCCAGTCTAAACTGCACGCCCTCAACATATCTTCTAATATTTGAATGGTTCTTTCTGATTGTCCATCTGTTTGAGGGTGAAAAGTTGAGCTAAATTTTAATTGTGTACCCAGTGCGTTCTGTAAACTCTTCCAAAATTTTGCGGTAAACCTTGCATCCCTATCTGAAATAATAGACACAGGCACACCATGAAGTCTCACAATCTCTCTAATATACAAATTGGCTAAATCCTCTAATGATTGTGTCTTTGTGATTGCCAGAAAATGGGCTGACTTAGTAAGCCTGTCAACAATTACCCAAATGGAATCATGTTTTCTCTTAGTCAATGGTAATCCCATCACAAAATCCATAGTGATATGCTCCCATTTCCACTGTGGAATTTCCATCAATTGTAATGGTCCCGTTGGCCTTCGATGCTCCGCCTTTACTTGTTGACAAGTAAGACATTTGCTGACAAAGTCTGCTATATCTTTCTTCATGCCAATCCACCAAAAGTGTCTTTTCATGTTTTTGTACATTTTTGTACTGCCTGGGTGAATAGAATATCGAGATTTATGTGCCTCAGTCAAGAGATCTTTCTTTATTTCTTCATTCCGAGGTACACACAATCTTCCCTGAAACTTGATTGCCCCGTCTGCACTTTGAGTAAATCTCGGTGTGCCAATCAATTTTTGTAATTGCTGATCATTCAGTTGTGCTTGCACAATTCGCTCAACCATTGCAGACTGAATAGTTAGTTGGGCCAGAAATAAGTTTCTCCCTTTGCATATCGGAGAATACTCCACTACATCAGATGTCATTCTCCAAGTTTGGCGCAACTGGATTGCCATTAGCCTCTTCCTGCTGAGTGCATCTGCTACCACATTTACTTTTCCTGGGTGGTAATTCAAGGTGAAGTCATAATCTTTCAAAAATTCGATCCACCTTCTCTGTCTTAAATTTAATTCTTTCTGAGAGAAAATATATCTTAAACTCTGATGGTCTGTAAATACTTCAAATTGCTCACCATACAAATAATGTCGCCAAATTTTTAGAGCATGTACCACCGCTGCTAACTCCAAATCATGTGTTGGATAATTCACCTCATGATTCTTTAGTTGTCTAGATGCATAAGCTACTACTTTGCCATTCTGCATTAGGACACATCCTAATCCTTTTCTAGAGGCATCTGTATATATCACAAATCCTCCTGACCCACAAGGTAAAGTAAGCACTGGGGCTGTAGTTAACCTTGTTTTTAATTCTTGAAAGCTCAATTCATATTTATCTGACCATTCAAAAGGAACTCCTTTCCTAGTCAATTTGGTCATAGGAGCTGCAATAGAAGAAAACCCTTCAATAAACATGCGATAGTAACCCGCAAGACCCAAAAAGCTCCTAATCTCACTGACATTCTTTGACCTTTCCCAATGTAAAACTGCCTCAACCTTAGCTGGATCAACAGACACTCCATCACCAGAAATGATATGCCCTAAGAATTGGACCTTATCCAACCAGAATTCACATTTACTGAATTTCGCATAGAGTTGATGTTTCCTTAAAGTTTCCAACACAATTCTCAAATGTTCTTGATGAGTTTCAACAGTGGGAGAGTAGATCAACACATCATCAATAAACACCACTACAAATGTATCCAGATATGGTTGGAAAACTCTATTCATCAAATCCATAAATGCTGCTGGTGCATTAGTTAACCCAAATGGCATAACCAAAAATTCATAATGCCCATATCGTGTTCTGAAAGTAGTTTTTGAGAAATCTTCTTCTCTTATCTTTTGGTGGTATCCAGATCTGAGATTAATCTTTGAAAATACCGTGGCAGTTCGTAGCTGATCAAATAAATCATCAATTCTTGGCAAAGTGTATTTATTATTAATGGTCACTTGATTCAACTTCCTATAGTCAATGCATAGTCTAAGCGACCCATCTTTCTTTCTAACAAACAGAACATGTGCGCCCCAAGGGGATACACTTGGTCGAATAAACCCCTTATCTAGCAATTCTTGCAATTATTTCTTCAACTCTGCCAATTCGGCTGGTGCCATTCTGTAGGGAGGAATGGAAATGGGTAAAGTACCCGGTGAGAGTTCAATAGTGAACTCCACCTCTCGGTGTGGTGGCAAACCCGGAAGTTCATCAGGAAACACATCTGGAAATTCCCTGACAACATCAATATCTGAGGTGGTTTTCTTATTTTTATTAGAAGGAATAGCCACTATACTAGCCAAATAACATTGACATCCACTTCTAAGCAATTTCAAAGCTTTAAGTGCTGAAACTAGTGTTTTACTAGAACGGTGCCTTGGACATTGATAGTGAAATGTCTGCTCCCCAGGTTTTTGAAAAATTACTTTCTTTCCATGACAATCTAAAATGGCAAAATTTGTATCTAACCAATCCATTCCCAAGATGAGATCAAAATCAGTCATTTCCAGCAGATACACACATGCTCGCATAATCCTCCCCTGAATCACCACATCAATGCTAGGAATAACAAAAGTCGTTCTAGCTATCTCCCCAGTTGGTGTGTTAATGGACATCTCATCAGTGTTCACAATTTGTTTATCTTTCAATAATTCAGCAAATCTCAGAGAAATAAAGGAATGTGTAGCACCCGGATCAAATAAAACTTTTGCATGCATATCATTGATAAGAAGAATACCTTCAGCTACTGCATTGGCATTTCGGGTGTCTTCCCTTGTTAGTGCATATACTCTGGCTTGAACTCTCCGCTGCTATTGTGGTTGCTGATCTTGTCTTGGCATTGTGGGACAACCCCTTATCATATGCCCTGTCTGACCACATGAAAAACATTTACCTGTAGCCCGCCAACATTCATTACCTCTATACTGCATCCCGCACTGTTGACAAGCTGGCATATTATCTCTCCTAACTGGTTGAACTCTCTCTGGAAAAGTCATCTTTGGCTTCTTATCTTTCCTCACAATTGAACCAAGATTACCCCTTTTTGCATTATCCCTTTGTCTTTCCACTAAGAATTCCTCATACTCAGTTTCTGCAATAAAAGCAGTCCTCAAAGCTGCTGACATAGTCTGAGGCTCAAGGATTACAACTCTACTTCTAATGTTACTTCTCAAACCTCTAACAAATTTCTTCACCCTTCTAAGCTCATCTGAACAAATATGAGGGGCATACTTTTCCAATTCAGTAAATTTTACTTCATAATCGATAACTGACATACCTCCTTGAGTCAAATTAAAAAATTCAACTTCTTTCCTATCTTTCAAATGCTGAGGGAGAAATTTTGCATGGAAGATATCAAGAAATTCGTTCCAGCTAATCTCAATCTCTCTATCTCTAAAAGTGGTTCTAAGTGCAGACCTCCACTACTCGTCCGCACGGTCCTTCAACATAAATGTAGCTAATATTACCTTATCCTGCTCTGCACATCTAATGGCCGTGAAAATCTTCTCAATTTCTCTCACCCAGTTTTCCACAATCTCCGAGTGTCTCTCCCCCTTAAAAGAAGGAGGACTCATATGTCTGAATTTCTCCATCAGGGTAGCGTCTGCTGCCCTATTCGGTTGCTCTTGCACACGGTTTTGTATTTGGGCTTGCATCATTGCATGAGTTTGGGCCTGTAATTACATAGTCTGCACTAACCCTTAAAAAGCTTGTGTGAACCCTCCTAAATCTGGCACACCCTGAATAGATAACGCATCTTGCCCACTGGGAGCAAGCTCGCTATGAATGGTTTCCCGACAACTCCTTGTGATGTCCCATTTGAGGGCGCAGACTCCTCGGGAGAAGTATTAACCTCAACCCTATCACTCCCAGCCATCTCCTGCGAGGGAGAACTAATCCGAATTAGTATGATTCTAGGTTTGATATCAAATTATAATATAAATTCCTACGATCTTATGGTATGGTATATAAATTCAGATGACTGCAAATAATTTCAAGCCTCACAACTTTGCTCTGATACCACTCTCTGTGGCGCCCCGTTCCCGCGATCCCATATCGTGTCCGGGGACGTCACAGCGGATGTACGGAAGTGTTGTGGGCCGAATATTTATAAGGCAATAAAGGCCAAACCATCACATATTCCAAAAGAAACATAACCATATCATTTCCATAAGATAAACACTCATAATTTACATCGTATATAGAGTACTACATATCTCTATCCAAAAGTCATATTTACATTCATTATTCAAAGGAAAACTAAATCTATTTATTCTGCGCGGCGGAATCCAAACTAAACCCGAGATCATCCTCCGACCTACCGCCCGTCGGAGTCAAGACGCACATTGGTCAATTTCCTGAAATGGTTAGGCAACGAAAGTGAGTCCAAAGACTCAGTAGGCATTAAAACCAATCACATGCTTATCATATACTAAATTGTGCAAATCCATGATATAAAGCTAATCACAATTTCACTAGATTGTACATATACTATGAATGCGAAGGAAATATAATAGAGCAAAATAATTTTCATATTTATAAGCGAATGCGTATAACAAATCTTATCTGACTTACATATAAATGGCATAATACATATCTTAGCTAAATCAGAACTTATACAGATGAACTTATTTTCAGATCATATCAAAGTCATATATCAAATCTAAACTTCATATTATTTGGCAGCATATATTGGAGAGGCATCCCGTCACTAAAAGTAGTAGCAAACACATACCTAGGCATCCATACGTCGACATAAAGACAAAAGGTCTAAACGCTGGAGCCTGTCGGCCTTGATCAACCACGTAGGATCGGGAGTTAATACTCCACCATTCCCCAGATAATTTTCTTATTCCGGGTTCCGGATTTTTCAAAAGTCCGTTTGTCCTCGAAAATGGGCCTAATCCCGTAGCGGAAGCTAACTACGGTTTGTCGCCCCACACCTCCTTAAAGTGACACAGTACATATGCTTAATCAAATTTTTATTCTTATTATGATGCTTATTACATAATCATCTCAATACTTAAAACTTGTCATTGAACTTTACAAAATAACTAAATCGTATTTTAATATTATTAACTAAATATATATAGCATTCGAAGAGATTAGAGTAGAGAGAGAAAGTAGAGAGAGAAAGTAGAGGGAGAAAGTAGAAAGAGATTAGAGAGAAATTAGAGAAAGATTAGAGAGAAAATAATATTTTTACAGAATGATAACTAAATAAATAACTGATTCTAAACATAGATCATTGGGTTAAACAAATCAATGACTTAAATTACATTTCAAACAAAATCAAATCAAAGAAATGTAATTAACAAATAACATGCACTCGGTTTATCGTGCCTACCTTTAGAACAGACTTCCGAATTGACTTTAGTATCTCACCCGAGCTCACGTAAAAGTCCTTGCGTAGGAAAAGATGATTTTTCCGTTCCAGATACGTGAAGAAGGGCGAAATTGTCCAAATAAGTTTCAAATCCTCCGTCCAAATTTTTTGTCAAATATTTATATTATTCTGATGTATTATCTTCTCCGTTTATTAATAAGAGAATGAGAGTGAGAAGAGAGATGAGAGAGAAAGTAGAGAGAGAAAATCGAGAGAGAAAATCGAGAGAGAGAAAATCGAGAGAGTAAGTGAAGAGAGAGTAGAGAAAGAAGGTAGAAGAGAGATTTAAAGAGAGAAAATAGAGAGAAAATGTAGAGAGAGAAAATAGAGAGAGAAAGTAAAGAGAGTAGAGAGAGAAGGTATAAGAGAGATTTAAAGAGAGAAAATAGAGAGAAAGTAGAGAGTATGGAGAATAGAGAGAGAAAGTAGAGAGAGAAAGTATAGAGAATATAGAGAAATAAAGAGAGTGGAGAGAGAAAATAGAGAGAGTGTGGAGAGAGAAAATAGAGAGAGAAAGTAAAAAAAGAGTAGAGAGAGAAAGTAGAGAGAGAATAGAGAGAGTAGAAAGAGAATAGAAAAGAGAAAATAAAAATAGAAAGATAGAGAGAGAGAGTGTGTGTGTGTGTGTGTGTGTGAGAGAGAATGAGAGAGAGAGGGATGTGTGGGAGAGAGGGGTAGAGAGAGAGTGGAGAGTTGGGAGAAGGTGAGAATGTGGGAGAGGGAGAGGGGGAGGGGTGGTTTATATAGGGGAGAGGGGGAGAGGATAAGAAGATGAGGTGGAGGGAGAGGGAGAGGATAAGGATGGGGAAGGGAAAAGAATGAGGGGGGAGAGGGAATGGGGGAGGAGAGCCACGTGGGGGGGGGGGGGTGGGGGGTAGATATTTTAGGATTTTGTTTTGATTTTTTTAATATAAAAACTCTTAATAACATGATTTCTAAGAAATAGCTCACTTTATCTCATTTTTGTCCTTCCAAACGTCAAAATTTGAAAAAGTGTTCAACATGAAACTTGTAGATTTTTCAGTTATCTTTCCAACGAGTCCAATATTGACCTATTCTGACATCCCTATGAGGAGTTACGTATTAATAAAGAAGATGTCTATTTAATTTATATACTAACATCCGTTAAACCCGTATTTTCTATACAGTTCAAGGCGTTGGGGTTCGATTTAGAGAATCTAGAATCTGTATAAGTTTCAGAAGTAAAGTGCTTAGTTATTTTTAGGTTTCGAACGGATTCGGGTGTTACAATCATAGCCATAATACATATTATGGTGTCTAGACGTATGTAGGCTAAGAAATGGCCTAACATGGGGGACCTAACGACCTTTGATTAATTGTACATAATCGAGGGCCGTACCCCTCCATTTACCAGAGTATCGTCCACTCTAGTTTCTGGATTTTAGAAATTATCCGTTCTTCCACCGACATTGGATAAATCCACAACAGCTGCTTACTACAGTGTCAAACAATATACCTCATTTACGATATCATTGTCCATATGCTAGTCTCACATTTATATCTTTTATCAATTCTGTCTATGTAACATTTATTTACTACATGTAAAAAGGTCAATATGGTAGCTATGACTCATGGCTAATTAAGAAAATAAATAGTAGTAGTTAGATCATGTATATTATTACTAGGATGTAGGATGGGTTCTAACTGTGCACTATTATCCTAGGGAACTATGGGCACCAATTAAGTCCTGTCCATGAAGTCTTCTTCATTAATCTTTGATCAATGTCCACAGATGAAACCCATGTTTTCTCATGCAGAAGTTTAACCTCTGATATTAAAATATAACAAAAATGGATAATCTAACACATATCGTTCTCCTGACTTATCACATGCCTATCTCTTAGTGGGGTTCCAAACAGCTCACCAAGTCTTCCTACAAGCTCCTATGATCTGTCAAAATTCCTCTTCTCCATCCTCCTACCACCGGGGACGACCAACTCAATCCTAAGTACAATTCATCTCCAATTAGATCTTTTCATCAGAAAATAATTAATATAATCACTCAAGACTTTTTCGTTCTTATCCTTTTCCTCCTCCTCTATTGTTCTTGTAATCTTCCTTGCTCCTTTGTTAGGTGTTCACGACAGATAAAGGGGTAATAAGAGGGGTAACAAGGGCTTATATAGACTGTCCTCAAGACTAGTTAGTAGAGGATTTATTTAATTTAAAAGTCCCTCTAATTTTAATATTTTTCTATTAATTTCTCAAGATCTTTTCACTTGTTAGTAGGATGCCTTCCACTTGTCATAAACTACCGTCCACTTATTACCACTGCTAACACCTGCCCTCCACGCCTGTCATATATATCACTAAACTCCGTCATTCAGCCCTGACCTCCGCCACCCATTTCTGATCCCTGTTAGACCCTTTTGATCCCCGTTAGATGATACTTAAGCGCAATCTCTGGATTTTAAGGTTCTCTATTTAATTTCCCATTATTTAAATGCATCGTTCACACTTTGAGTCCATCGTATAATCTATCATCTACTTTTATGAGTTCCAGGTCTCTTGTCTGCTTCTGCATCGTCTATCTTTTACAAGACTATTGTCTAAACCTTTGGCAATGTCCAAGTCTTTCGTCTAACCACTATGGTCATCGTCTATTTTTCTTCACTTGGATGATCTATCATCTATTTCCTCCACTTGGACAAATTATCATCTAACTCTCGTCGCCTGTCTCTTCTAACTTAGACGGAATATCATCTAACTCTCCCACTTAGACAGAATATCGTCTAAGTTCTATCGTCCAATCTCATTATGTCCAAGTACATCATCTAAGTTTTTCTTTCATCTAATCGTATTGCCTAAGTTCTTCGTAATCTAGTCTCTCTGTCATCTAACTGTTTCATCTATGTTTCCAAAGTCTAAGTTATTCCATAGTTTTTCCTAAGTGAATTATACTATAATAAACGGACTACTTATTTAAATAAATTTATGATGTGCTAAGAAGCTCAATCGTCACCTGCCAACCTACTGGTTTCCCATCCGAACATTACATGTCTTTATATATAAGGGTTTTAGGTCTGGGGTGTTACAGTTAGTGAGAACGACACCTCTGTGGAGTCCGAGAACAGAGTCTCAGTCCTGCTGTAGACTGTTGAGAACAAAGTTCCAGATCTGCTAGAGACTCCTACAAAAGCATCCTCTGAAGAGCCCAAGCCACTATAGAGTCCTGCTCCAGTTGATCTTCAGAGAAGCCCTAGCCAACTGGAGAGTCTTGTTTAAAGTCGGAGTCCAATTTATATCATAGAGCCCTAATCGAACTGAGTGCCTAACTCACCATAGAGCTTTGATCGGACTATTTGTGGATTTGTGGAGTTGTATGGTTTGGAGAATTTGTACTTCTATAATTATATATATATATATATATATTGAAAGAGGCTTCTCAAAACAGGCCAGGAGGAATTTCCTCCATCTCTTGTCTTCTCCTTCTTCTTCTCTCTTCTTTCTCTGAATTTTCTAAGGGGGTATCGCACGCAGTGGTGGTCTCCGGATTTTACACAGGATTGACGATCCCCTATGTTGGGCACGTTGCCCATTTACTTTCTTTCAGCCCGTGCAATTAACCCAACGGTCGACCGACCAAGCTTTTCTGGTCGACCGAAATCGGTCAACCGCCGGACGACTTCCGGTCGACCGGTTTTGCCAGGGAGTAAAGATCCGGAGGTCTGAGAATTTCCGGTCGACCGCCCTATAAGTCCGATCGACCGGCAACCCCGAGGCAGCCATGTTTGACCTTTTGTTCCATGTCCGAAAATAGATCTTTTACTTGGTTTATTTAATCCCAAAAGTCATGAGATTTGACAGGTTTGATGAATCTGATCCCTGGGTTGTCCCTTGACCATCCTAGATGTATAAAACATCTTATTGGGATCTAAAACCTAAGTCGCAAGGTGAGATCTAGGAGGCCATCAAGGGTGAAGGAAAGGAGTTACTGTAACTCCGGGAAAGGAGGTGCTGCTAAAGGAGAAGGTGAAAAACAGGGAAGATCTTCATTAGCTGAACAAGTTTCTCACTACAGAGAAGATCAGGTTTGCAGTGTGTTCTACTGTGATCAAGTAGAAGAGTTCAATTTTGTTGGAATCCCAGTTATTTTCTTGTAATCCTAACTCAAGTATTGGCAAGAGACATTGAGTGATTTGTACTTTCATTATTGATTATAGTGAAGTTTCTCATGTGATTTGCCCGTGATCTTTCCCCTTCGCATTGGAGGAATTTTCCACGTAAATCTTGATGTTTTATGTGGTTATGCTTCGCTTGATTTTTCCGCTGCGCTATTCGATCCGCCTAGATTTGTTCTTACACATAAATCGATGTATTCAAACCCATCACCCTATTCCATACGACAACAAAAATAAAATATGATTTAACATTGTGATAGCCTTGCTAATATATTTTTAAGAGTGATTTTTTTGTAAATCCATATGTAACAATGATTTATTTGTAAAAATCCAGTAAATATATTAAGCTTATCATTAATGCATAGATCAAATTTTTATCTATCTATCTATCTATCTATATATATTATATTACATTATTATAATAATTATAAATATCTTATTACCTATTTATCTATACTTAAATTTTCTACTACTACATATATGTGCAACTTAACAAAATTTTTATTATGTTGCCAAAAATGTTGTAATTTATTTTTATTAGATATGTTAGACCAATTATATTATATCTATTGTTTTTACTATAATGGAGCAGGGGGTGATCAACTCATTTGGGGCTACATTAATTGGTAACTTGAATTTTCAGATCTAATTATACGATGTTGAATCATGGGCAAAGACAGTCACCAACTTCCTCTCCAATTTGGGTATATAAAGCCCTAGGCAATCCAAATTTAACAGCCACGGTCCCACAGAAGTCGTAGACTTCTTCTAGATACTTTCGCACTTATTTTGAGATAGTCGAATTATACTATTTAACACGTATGGGGGAAAAAGTGACAATTCTACAATTTTGCATGTAAGAAAGTTATATTTTGTATGTAAGAGGGTTATATTGTGGAGCAATCATGTAAAGACGATGCAGTGTGCGTGTGCCATGAAAATTCTGATTATTTGAGTTTTCAACCCTTTTTTCCAAAAGAATAGTAGAGTTCATATAAAGGGTATAAACATAAATTTCAACAAGTGTGCAGCTATCTTAAATAGATCCATCTCCACCAAGGACGAGCAGAGGAATTATAACGGGTATAAAATCAATCAACCCCCGGGCATCGAAGATCACCCACCTCACCTTTGCAAGTGATTTAAGCAGAAGTTCAAGAAGCAACTTTCAAAGTTGTTTGGAATCCTACTCATCCTGGTCAGGGCAGAGAGTAGACTGCAACAAATCAGCCATCATATTTAACAAAAATGTCAACCTTGAAACAGATAAATAGTTAATCCAACACCTAGGTGTGAAAGAAATGAAAAGAGACAATACCCATCCAGTGATGCCAATGTGCTTTAGCAGCTCCATGAGGAAGACATTTCAGTTCATCAAAGAGGAGTTTTTGCACAGGCTGCAAGGGTAGAACGCTCGCTCTCTGTCTACGGCAACACATACCATCCTCATCAAGTCAGAGCTCACAACAATTCCGGTGTGCATCATGACATCAGTTAAATTCGCCAAAGAACTTTGCAGGGAGCTCAACAACCTAAGCAGAGATTTCTGATAGGGATTCAAATCAAAGCAACGGCATCAATATATTATGGCATGGAGGAGAATCCAGCTCCCCAAGAGACAAGGTCTTCCAATTAGGGATATAGAAAGAATTAACCTCTCCCTAATAACAAAACTTAGTTGGCAGTTCTTGAAGAGTCCCAATCACCATAGGCAGGACTTTTTACTAGCAAATACCTAATGAACAACTCCTGTTGGAGTACTACCCACAGAGCAACTCACTCCAAGGTGTGGAACAGTATGATAAGCATTAAGCATCAGCAACAACAAGGATGTCATTGGCTGATAGGGTCAGGTTCCTCGGGCAATATTTGGCAGCAAGCTTGGACCCCCAGTCATCCTCAATAAATTTAACTCTCAAAGCTAGCACAACATGCAGCTGAGCAATGTAGCAGACCTTATTTATCAAACCACAAGGGAATGAAAATCAAGTCTGATCAAAGCAACATTTAGTAAAGAGATAAGCATAGCCATCATAAGCATTCACGTTGAGAAGAATTCCAAACATGAAAAGATAAGCTGATATGAAACTATACTCAAGATGGGAAAAAATTCATCTAAATAGGTCTATAGAATGTTAAGCAAAGAAGCATTGCCCCCTCCAAGGCAGAAAAAAATGAAATATGGAAGATCATTTGGGACAAGAAGTTTCAACAACTAGCTTCCCCCCCCCCCCAAAAGTAGCCTATTTCTTGTGGAAAGTGTTAGCAAGGGGACTACCAGTCAACTCTGTAAGAGCCAAATACTCAACTAAGGTAGACCCAACTTGTCCCATGTGCAAATGTGCAATAGAGAAGTTGAGACACCGGAGCACCTATTCTTCACATGCCAATATGCAAGAGCACCATGGCTCGTATGATCCCTTTCCTTGCATTCAAATTGGGAATTGACAGACACTCGAGTTGCTGACATTCTGGGCAGACACAGCGATTGACTAAGAACCACTCCTTAATGGGCATATGCACCTCCATTCTTTAGCACCTTCGGAAGAGTGGATGTGATCAGGTCTTTCATAATATCACCCCAAGCTCAAAGGTCATAGCTGGGAGAGTAGAAGAAGCATATCACTTGTGGAGTATGTCTCATGCAAACCCTTCACTACAGAAAACCACAAACCCTAGGATTTTGAAACATGGGTACCTTAGCCACCATCAGAGTTTACAATCAACATTGACAGTGGAACCATAGATAAGAATGCCACAGTTGCAAAACTTTTTCTATCAAACCCTAGATACAATCACACAGACATCGGATTTTTATACAGGTTTAGAATCCTCTAGTGACCTATGTATGTCCAGTACCTAGGTCACAGTTTGGGGTTTTACTACTCCTGAAGAAGTACACTAGTTGGACTTTGCACAGGTGTATCGGTTTACCACTCTTACTGCCCACAGGCACACATACACGCTAGGTTTTGATCAGGTCACTAGTTCACCAAGGATCTGCCCTCAGGCAATCCTCACAAGTCACAACAAGGATCTTCAGATCCTTAACTATTCGTCGACAGTAACTCTAACATAGAATGATCAAAAGATGCTCCACCAAAAGGTCCAAAACAGTACCTGTAATAGTAGGTGAGTGTGGAGAATTTAAAACAAAGAAATGGAGAAAGAATGAGCGCAAGAGAATGAGAGTATTGGTGTGCGTATAAGTTTTATGATCGTAGTAGTCTCAGGTTCTTGAATGCTCTTTCCTTTCTGGCTCTAACTTACTAAAGAATGGAACTCTTCTAGCAGTGCTTTAATGGTGGAGAGTTAGGTTACTCCCAACACTTGAATGCTCTTGTTTCCTCAAGGTTCTAGTATTCTTTTTGTTAGGAATGTGTCTTGTATTTATGGCAGATATGTAAGCTATTCGTTAGATATATCCTCTTGTTTCCACAAGGTTCTCTCTAATGTATACTTGTCTGTGAGAGAAAGCTATCCGTTGTGTTTGCATGTAGCTTCTTCTTATCCAACTGATTGTTCTTTCAAGATGTCTCATAACTCGACACGTAAACCTTTTCCACAGTTAAAAACATGTCTTTTTAAATACTAGAGTGTGGAAGAGGTTATCTTCTGTATCCCTACGGGAGTAGTTGTGTGTGCTCGTCTATGGCACTTTATATTTGTCAGTAGATCTCATACAAAAATAGAAAGAGTGGGCTACAGGCAAAATCTGACAAGACTAAAAAGCATGCATTGATCTTTGACTAGTGGTTAGTCATGAGGCATATCAAATATATAACTTAGATTTTCAATGGATTTTCCTAGGGAATGAGTTGAATAATAAATGCATTTGAAATTCATTCCTAAATAAAACACCATATTATATTTCCTGATATCAGGTGCCAAAAATTTTTCCAATACCGTTCATATATCAGCTGAATTGTCGATTGAAGCATATAAGATAAAACTATATCAATTGATATGGGTTTGTGACCGTCTACTAAGACAGTCAGTTGAAGATGTCAAGTCAATCAGAGACAGAATTAAGTCAGAATGATAGTTGAGGTATCGCATAAATAATAGACAGTTGCAGGGTAGTCAAGCAATACAGTCAATTGAAGTGCAAAATCGTATGGCCTGGAAAATATCAACTGATAGAGTACAATGATAGTTGAAAGAAGTCAGATGAAAGAGTATCTTTTGAATATGTCAATTGACTGAAGAACAGATGTATCAACTGGAGGTAAACAGCCAATCAAAGTTATCGACTGAAGAGAGTAATTGACTAAAAATGATAGGTTGAAGTGTACTAGTCAAAAGATATTAGGCAGAAGAATATAAGTTGAAGAATTTTTTACTGGAAGAAATTCAGTTGAACGGGCAATAGGCGCTACGCTTTGTCTATCACTAATCAAGTTAAATAGTCAATTGAAATAAACAACTGAAGAGGTCAGTTCAAAAGATTACTTGGAATTTGTCAGCTGAAGCTATCAGTCAGATGTTATCGACTGACAGCCAATCGCAAAGTATAGGCTGGAATGTTTAACAATTTTAACAATTTTCATCGATTGACGATCGGTGAAAGCTTTGGCTAAAAGTCTATCAACTATAAGGCATAGGCAAAGACTTGGTAGCAGAAAAGTCAATTGAAAGGCTTCGACTGGAGACTTAATTTGACTGTCAATAAATGAAAGGGATTCGACTAAAAATCTATTAAATGAACCTATTGACTGAGCATTCAACTAGAACATTTAGGTGCATGTGTATTGCCTTCAAAGAACTATAAGTTGGTTCTATCTACAAGTTGGTTCTATCTACTAAGGATAGTCCCTTAGGATGATTCAGCGGATTATTTCACCTGTTAAAATGCCAAGTATATTGGCACATAAGTCTCTTTAATTCACATTGTATTTTTGCCAAAATTATGTCATCACAGAAAACATGAGATTTAATTAAGAGCAAAGGTCTAACAATCTTCCCTGTTTTGGTGATAACAAAAGTTTCACAAAAATGATCTAATGATCTGTTTCAAAAAGGTTCTGCAAAGGGTCACAACATTTGCCTTATTTCTTCCCCTTTTTGTCAATCAGCAAAAGGGGCATGTAGAACAATTGCACACACATGAATGAAGAAACCGAGGGAGCTAGATTGAATTTCACTAAGTTAAAAGAGATTGTACATGTATTAGAGTAAAATAAAAAGAATTCAGTGAATACATAAGATGTACAAGGAAATGTTTGATCTGTAGACCATGCGCTAATTACATGGAAGAATTCATTGAGTGACAGATATTAAAACTGATTATTACTCTTCCCTGGGCTCTGTGCAAAGAGCAGCAATGGGCAGTGGATAGCTGATGAAGTCATGCAGGGTTTCTGGAAGGTCAGTTCTCTGAGTTGAAGGGCAGCATTCTTGGGATCATAGTAATTGTCTATTAACCTAGTTGGTCCAACATGTGTTGGTATCAGCCAGGGCCAGAACTCTAAGACCAACATCAAGAAATTTGTTTGTCCCATCTGATGACTCAGTCCATTCACACAATCTGATCTCTGTTAGTGATAAATTTACTAGCACTTGCACTTTTGAGATCCAAGAAATAGCTCTACAGCCCAACATAACCCACTGTAATGCTTTCCAATTGTTCCAAGCAGCTTGTTAAATTGCTGTCAACGTACCCGATGAGTTTAAAATCAGTCACAGGAATGTACCATATTTCATGGGAAGAAGTCCCATTGACCTATAAGACGATACTTCCTCATCATTTCAGGATGACACCCTACTGGATCCCACTCAAGCACACATCCTACCCATGCTTTTGAACCAAAATCGTCCTAAAGTAATTTCCTTTCTGGCTGTTGCCTCTTAATGTAGTAGATACATTTGAAATAGATCAGTACAGCATCTGTATTTTATAAGAATTTTTTTCAGATGTGATGGTACCATGTTAGAAATTTAAATACCACAATCTCAATTTTAAGCCCTCTTAATTACACATTTATTTAATGAACCTCCTCCTTATAAGTTCCCAAAAGACTCGAAGAGCTATTTCTATTCTCCCATCAAGGAATTCACCGGATAACTTGAACTTGTGCGGGGTTATAAATACATATCAAAATTAAAGTGATTGATCCCTGAATTAAAAAATGAGTAAAGCTTTGTGCAACACCCCGGGGTGTTGCACGTGCAACACTCTTTTTTTTTTGAATTTTTTTGAGTGGCCCCCATGCCAAACTAACTTGATGTGCCAGCCACGTCACCAGGTGGCGTGACATGGGGGCCACGTAAAAAAAAACCTGTGAATAGTGAGAATGGGCCATGTTTGCAAGTGCCATGTCACCTGGTGACGTGGCCGGCACACCAAGCTAGCTTGACGTGGGGGCTACTCAAAAAAAATTCAAAAAAAAAGAGTGTTGCACGTGCAACACCCCGGGTGTAATTACCCGGGGTGTTACACAAAGCTTTACTCTTAAAAAATTAGAGAGGAGGATATCTAAAAAATTTTGCGGAGTATTACACTCAGAAGGCACAAGTTTACCTGATGTACATTTCGAAATCCTTTGCTAGAATAGCATGAAATTTAAGAACAAAACACAGACCAGAGCTTTCATCTGTTTTGTGGTTTCAACATGTCTGCTTTACATTGAATTGGTTGTACAATATCTATGCTTCCTTGGAGATGAAGCAATATACCTCAAATTCTAACAAGCACTGATCTAAAAAGGATAACATGTACTTTTTTCCAAAAATAATGACAGTTTTCGCTACCTTACAGACACAAAAAACTGTGAACTGATTTTTATTTTTGTTTCCCCCCCCCCCTTTTTGTGCCTTCACTTCTAAAAGTAAGAGTGCTGTCAAGCCATACATTCATAATTTCATGTGTGACCATCCTAGCAAAAATTACAGCAAAACTGCAACATGCTTCTGGGACCTCAAGGAGCTCAAAACTCTCAGGCTACATGGAAAGAAATCTTTATCTCAAGAACCCTCTGTTCCTAGATTAGCAAGTCACCATGAGCATGACAACAAAGGCTAAGAGACTCTACAAGCATAGGAAGACATTGTTTAAACACCAGAGATTGGAAATTGCCTCGTCAGTGATTCAACTCTGCTTTTCAAGTCTAAAACAGATTGCTTAAGAGGGAAATCTGGAGACTCGACAAACTCCATGAAGTCCTTCAGCTTTGTTCCACTCACAAGGCTCTTGACTTTGAGTGCAAGCTGTACACCATTGTGAATGAACTCCGCAAATGCTACAAAATCCTTCTCTTTGAACCCCCTGGTGGTCATAGCTGGAGTGCCAATGCGGATTCCTCCTGGAACTAATGCACTTTTGTCACCTTTAAGTCGAAATAACAAAGTGAAATTAAGTCGAGAAATTAGAAGAAAGCCAAGTTCAATTAAAGAAAAATATCATTGTTCACTTACCTGGCACAGAGTTTTTGTTGAGAGTGATTGAACACACGCCCAGGATCTTCTCAGCCCGGGCACCATCAATACCCTTCGAATTGCATTTGATTGGTTAGATACCATCAGAGATGAGATGAGACGAGATAAAATGTTAATGCTCTGAATATCTGCAAACTCATCATACTTTGTAGACAATAGAATTTGGTATGATGCTGCAGTTTGAAGGGTTGGGATCAGAGAAAATGGCCTACTGAAACTGCAAAAAATAACCACCTGCAGTTTTATGGTGTGGTTCGTCTAAAATAGGTGAGGGTCAAGCCCGGCATGAGCCTCCTGAATCAATAAATCAGGTCGATAGTCCAGCCTACAAATGGGTTAATTATGGAACTGATATAATAGCATCATTAGGAATCAAATTATGAAAACAACCTTAATTAAACACTTATTTTCCTTCTTCTGTCTTGTTATCACATGCAACCACCTAACAGTGACTAAATTGGACCAGCTTTTCTTTTGCAGTTATTATATCGCTAGCTGCATCACCACCGATAACCAAATTAGCAAGAAAACAGAATCCTCCTAACTACCTCAATCATATTGTCTCCACTGATCAAAACTTTAACAATCTACACATTCCAACACAGCTCTGAGCATTTCTATTATTATGCTCAGATAACCACCATATTCACCTATGATCACCACCATACACGTCACTTCCGTTCTATCCTCACTACCCTTGAACATTAATACCTATGATGATAAAGCAATCACCATCATCAGACTTAATTCCTATCATATTAAGCTAATATACATTCAACCTCTTGATCATCCCTTATTTCTTTCTTCATGCGCTGAAAATAGGCCAGGAATATTCCATAAAAGATAAGGAACACAAATGGCAGGCAAGATAAAGCATCACACAGAGGGGGGGGGGAGAAAAAACAAGGTAAGCAATCCTCTGGAAAATACTAAAACAAAACCTACAAAAATAAAAAATAAAAATAATATACAAAATATACAAAAAGAAAACTAATAATATTTTTCAAAAAAGGATAATATCTTTCAAAAAACAAAAAACATAAAAATTTGAATACTTTTTCAAAATCGCATAAAAATTTAAATAATTTCAAAAAAAGAGAGAAAAGCTACATGTTTTTCCAAAAAAAAACTAGGATCACTAAATGCAAGGAACATATTAAGGGTCAAGAATGTGAAACCCTTCTTCCATTTTCATGTCCCTCATACACCCATAGCGGGCGCATCAACTCTCTCTGCCGCTTGGAGCCGCAACTCCATTTCCAACTCTACCACCCGGTCTCCTGAATCTCTGCCACCTGTCAAGTTCACCATCCTCATAATAATAAGTAACGATAGTTTGTGCATGTACTTAAATGATTCAACCCTCCTGAATGTTCATTGTTTGTTACATATTCATGTTATTTTGCTAATAGCTTTTGAGTGCAAGTCATCAAAATTAGAGATGCGACCATCGATCCCTTGGAACATTGCAAAATTTCACTGATATCCCTATCGCCCCACCATGGCATCATGTTGCATTCGTGGTTTGAGTTAATAATCCTACCATTCATGACATAAGCTTCAAAGTCCCATCTTGGTCCCACGGTGATTATGTCCCACCATGTCATGCATTCTACTATATGATATTTTACACTATTATATCACATCAAGGACGTTGCAGCTTGGATGAGTTTGAAATTTGAGTTCCCCTCTAACAAAAATAGTGATGATTCCAGAGGAACTTTTGTCGCATGGATAGGCCGTTGAGTTGCCGTAGTTTGGGGATGATGGTTCCATTTTGTGAGTTGGTACGTGGATAAATGGACTCTGACTCAATGTCGACTCACAGGATTGGTATCCTAACCCGATTTTAACAACTTGACAATATTATCCTTGATTATTTTATATTTTTAATTTATTTTAATTTTTAATTTATTTTAATTTTTTCCTTTAACCAACATGCATTCACGTAAGACTTTGATATAACTGTGGGAGATCATTCACTTAATTCGATTATGAGAGCCACTGGACCTTAGTTATTTGATATGGGATATTTCATTCCGAGTTGAGTACTCAATTTTCTTTGAAGTCATTTTGAGTTGTTTCTTTGGGAAAGACCCTTGTTTGGATTTATTTATCAGTCATCCTTTACTCTTTCGGATCCACCTAGGCCGCATCATTTCCACATTGGTTGATAACCACTCCCCAACGGTGAAACCTGCAGGTTCACGACCTCAGATACTTCCACGCACGGAAGTTGATCCCTACTCATATTCGTGCCTGAGCGCACATGATTCCTCCTTTTGTCCCTCCCTCCAAACAATTGTCAATTTTAGAGAACCTTCTCAAGATTGCTTCACTGAGAACTTTGGAAAATTTTCAATCATGTAATGTTGAGAGCATGTCTCATCACATTGGCATATAGTTTTTAGTTCACTCCGTTCCCTTACAAAGCAGACGCTAAGAAAGGCAGCTATAGATACGCTATTTTTGACATCACATTGAGTAAATCTCATATCACATCATAATGTCTCAAAGTGACTCTCATTATTGAATTATTTTAGTGATTTTTTTAAATTTATTTAATTTTTTTTTTTGAGATTTCTATTTCGCGTCTCGAACAAGTAAAAAAATAATTAAAAATAATAGACATTAAAAAATATTAAAAGACGTCCTATCTATAGGACATCTTTTAAAAAAATAATAAAAATAATAAAAACTAAATAATTAAATGACATCCTATTTACAAGACACCATTTTAAAAACTAAAAACTAAATACAAAATAATATAATAAAATAAAAATAAAAGAGCATCCTTTGGAGTGGATGCCTCTCAAGTAGTGTCTAATTCATACGACACCTTTTAAATTTTCATATTACTAGTCAAAATTAGGCATCGAAAATGCTACCTTTCAACGCACGCCTGTTTAAACGGTGTTCTTATCTAATGACATGATTTTCAAGTCAAAGTTAGACACCTGACTACCTCATTTTTTCCAAATTTATTTTAATTTTTTCTGAGATTTCTGTTTTGCATCTCGAACAAGTAAATAATAATAAAAAATAATAAAAATAATCCTATTTATAGGACGCCTTTTAAAAATAAAAATAATAAAAATTAAAAATTAAATAATTAAGGGATGTCTTTTTTGCAAGATGCCATTTCAAAAAATAAAAATTAAATAGAGAAGTCAGAAATAATACCCTTTTTTGATTAAACATGGAAGATCAAGAAAGGCAACTTGAATATGTATTGAGAAAAACAGTTTTCACTCAATGACTTTTAATTTTCGAAGGGTTACAACAGATTAATTTTTCACTTTTTAATTTAATTTTTCAGAAACTGAGCTAAGTGAATAGACCAGTGGCATTTATGCTGTTGACATTAGGTGTAGACCTTGATCAGAGGCAGGTATCCCCAGTTACTAGGCATAAACTACTAGATCTATTTCAGATCAAAATCTACAAGGGACTATCTTCACCTTTGACATTAAGGGCACACCTTGATCAGAGGCCAGTGCCCCCAGTTACTTGGTGAGGACTCCCCCTATAGATTTGACCCTATGAACAGAGTTAGCTTGAAGCACTTCATGACATGTGAGTTCTCCTGCTTCTTTGGAAGAGATCACAGTTTCTCAGCGCAATCTGCCATTGCTCTGTCACAATGTTCAGTTCTTTACATTAATGTTCTTATTTACTGCTGCCCTTATTTCTTTTAGAGTGATTGTTTAAAAAACATTACATACTCTTATTCACCTGTTCTAGACATTTCCAGTTTACCATTTTCAGGTATTAAAAAAAAAATTTCTATTTTAATCATGAGACAAAGATTAAGAGCTATAAAAGTTTTCTTTTATCTCAAATTCTGAAGGCAGACACTTAACTCTTCAATTTATAAAGGTTAAACCTTTAGTTCCTTTCAATTTGTAAGAGTGATTCTTATAAATGAACAATTGTAATAACCATAACTCAATTCACTAAACCAGAGGCAATACTGTTGTTCAGTGAAGGTTAGGGAAATGATAGCAATAGACATTATGGTCCAAAAGCAACTGATGTCAAAGAATATGAATGAATTATATGGGGACAGTGAAAAGTAGCAAGGATTCAATGAATTTAACAAAACTCTCAGCTCCCCCTGACAACAAGATGCAACAGTATGCTATGCAATGGACTGTTCTACATGCAGATTATGCACCAATGATACATGAGGCAAGTAAGCAATCAATTCAAGTTTATGCATCCAAGTCACGAGCATTTTTATCCTTTTTCAGATTTTTCAAATTTAATGCTATGCAATACAATGCTCTATATGAAAACTAGACCCTTGGTACTTGGCGGAGTACCTGGTCTCAAGGACCATCTCACACACAGTAAGAACCTCCGGGCAAATTTCCCTACCTTTTAGTAACTTACCATTTGATATACCAGGGTTATGCAAAGAGATGCAGTGCAAAGCTGTCCTATATGCATTGAACAAATTTCTTGACAGTCATGCAATTTATGTATGCAGACATTGGACACATGCATTGACTGTAGCACTAAATGACCCATTCAAACTCAGTGCAAGTTATGCATTTAACAACAATCATACAATTGCATTGACACAAAGTCTATATAATGCATCAACTGTCTACACTAAAGAATCATTCAAACTCAGTTCAACATATGGCAAGAGAAGAGCATCAGATATATGCAGAAATGAATTCAATAGTTGAGTCTGGAATGCAGACTGATCAGCTAGACAAGAAGAGAGTATCAAAAATCAACCAAACAAAACAACAATTTCAGATGATGAATTTAAAACAAAGTTCAGAACTAACCTGAAGAGTTGAATCATGGGGTTTCCATTTGAGTGCCTTGGTTTGTTAACCCCTGTTTATTCTTTGACCCAAGGCACACCTGCAACATTATGATCATTTTGATCCTGCAGGGACCCAAGCAGCTTTGGGTCCTGCATTTACCCTGACAGGTGTTCTGAACAGTTTCTTAGCAGAATTATCATCATATTCCATCAGAAAACAATCAACCATAGAATGTCCAAATAGCCCACAATAATAACAGGAAGCAACATGCTTTGATTTCTTGTTATGCACACAGTTATTAGCATGAAGTCTTTGTGCATTAACATGAAATTTTCTATTGTTGGCATGAACATATTGTTTTCCATAACCTGCCATCCAACAGTCAGAAGCTTTGTGGCCAGGTTTTCCACAATTAAAGCAGTAACAAATCTTTTTCATGAATTCAATTTTCTTCTTATCAACAGCATTGGGAGCAGAAATTTTACAGATTTAGAATTGAATCTACTTCCCTGAGCATGCCAGCAGTCTTTGACTATGTGGCCATGCCTTCCACATTCGAAGCACCTTGGGTGCTTACCTCTTGAGCCATTATATCCCCATGAAGGCCTAAACCAACACTCAACAGCTTTATGACCACGTTTGTTATAATTATAACAAATGATGTGTTGGTTTGAAGCAGACATGTTTCTTTTGGGGTGGTGATGAGTATTTGAAAAAGATTTATCATGCATCATATCATCACTTTTCATCACACTGCAGTCATCCATATAATGACCATGCCTACCACAGTAGTAGCAAGAAACATCAGATTTCCTAGGAGCATGGTTTCTATCAGATGAATTCACAGATGCATGTGAATGAGTACAAGAAGCATGAGCATTTTGCATTGACCCATCAGATTCAGCAGAGCTAACAAATTTCAGAGTATAACCAGAATTATTCTTTGCCTTCTTTGTTTGACTCTTTCTTTTCAATTTCTGATTATTCTCAACAGGTTTTGTTTGCTTTTCAATTTTCTGGGTTTTGAACTGAAAGACAGATTTTGAAGGTGAGTTCTTATTTTCATTTTGTTTTGGGGTTTGCCTTGAGGTACCAGCTACATCAGAACTATGCACAAAGGTAGTATATAGCTGGTTGCTGGTAGTTTCCTTAACATCAGAACTACAGCTTGTCCCCTTTCTTGAATTGTCATCCTTCCTTTTCACAACAGTTTTTACTTTTCTTTCATTCTTAGCAGTATTGGATGCTAATTTTTCTAGATCCTGAATTTTATTTTCCAAAGATGTTATATGAAGCTCATAGCTGGCTATCTCCTGTTCACTGCAATTGACACATTCGCTTAGAACTTGGTTTGCAGTTTTATACTTCTCAATTTCTTATTGTAGACTGTTCAAAATTTCTGAATCTTTATCACAGGCAGCTTTTCCTTTTTCTATGGTGAGAAGTTTTTCAGACAAGCCAGTATTTAACCATTTCAATTTTTTAACTTCAGCTTTTAATTCAGTGTTTTCTTCCTCAAAATTTTTATCCTGAATTTCATTACCAGCACATCTCTCTCTTCCAGACATCAGCTTAAGTTTTTCAATTAGTTCCTCTTCTCTTTCTTCCACATTAATTTTCTCAACCACCAAGTTTTTGTGATCCTCTTTAAGTGAGATAATTTGTTTACTCAGCCATTCATTCTCACTATAAAGATCTTCATTACGTTCTCTTAGAGCTGAGCACATATTGCAGTTTGATTCAGCAGAAGAGGAATGTGAACCTTCCCCATTGATTTCATTTATTCTAGCCATAAGGTTTTCATTTTTCTTTTGAAATTCTTTATTCTCAAGTTTCAGTTTGTCCAATTCAGAATTGACTTCAGTAAGTTCTTGCATGCTTTTTAGATGCTCATTTTTCTTATCATTCAGCTGATTCTCAATTTCTGACATTTTGTCCAAGCATGTTTGTTTTTCAATTTCTAGAGAATCATTTTGTTTCTTAAGGTTCTGAACGTCTAGTGTACATGCATCATAAGATTGTTTCAGATTTGGACAGTTTTCACAGGAATCTTTCAATTTTATTTTATCACATTTCTTTTTCAACTTTTTGTTTTCAGATTTTAATTTCTTGGATACTTCTAACAAATTTTCATACATCACTATCAATTCATCAAAAGAGTATCCATCTGATTCGGAGCTTACCTGAGATGAGGTTTCATCATCGTCATTTCTCCGATCAGCCATCAAGCATTTGTTGTGATTCCTGGTGAGCTTTAGTTTTTCCAGAATTTCTTTGGCAGACCTGCAAAAAGAAGTACATGAGATTAAATCTCTGTCAATTGATTCTTTCATTAAAATTAATGCTCTAGTATTGACAGAATCTTTCAATTTATCCTTTTCAGTCCATCTAAATTTATCTTTTGATAGGTTGTATGGACCGTGAGTCATTATCTTCTAGAGATTCGGATCAGTTGATTTCACATACTGATGAAACTTTTCAAACCAAGACTCAAAATTATTACCTCTGAATATCGGAGGATTAGCCATCGAAGCAGATAACAACCAGATTCAAAGCACAAGACAATTGACAAGAAATGCACTAAAACAGATGAGCAAAGTAAAGCACTAATTCAGTGAAACAAAACACGATCTTAAAAGACCCACTCTGAAATGCACCAACAGCTAACAGGATCTGCTGCGGATTGTTAGATCCTATGCACAGCAACCCGCTCTGATACCAAATGTTGGGTTCGGTGCAGTATTCAGAAGGGGGGGTGAATGAATATAGCCCTTATAAAACTTTCGCCCAAAATAAGATTTCGCTCTCTTGACAGATTAAAACACTCACAATAAAAACTTAACAATTCATCTACTGAACCTATAAGCAAACAGTTGGAGCGCCCCTATGCATTCATCTAGCGGAAGCACAATTGTACAAAATAAACCACAATGCAATAGGAGTTTTTAGGTGGTTCGGTCCAGCAGACCTACATCCACCCCACACTCAACCCGAGTGTGGCTTACTGCTGACTCACAGCTTGAACCGCTGGGCATCACAGCTTGCCTATAATCCGCTGGGCAACACAGCTTGCCGTCCGAGGAATCCTCTTCGCCCGCTAAGCCTCACAGCTTGCTGTCCAGAGGATGCACCTCTGCAAACCGCTGGGGATTACAGCTTACCCGTCCAGAGGAGTCCACCTCTGCAGTCGCTGGCTAACAGCTTGAAGAAAATATAAAATGAAAACAGAAAATGATGCAGCAACGAAAAGCTGAAACAATGAAGCACAAATATTGTAGCTCTCGAAGGAGCAGATCTGACTTGGATTTGATCCAAAAGCCAGACAAAGACTATCTCTCTCTCTTTCTCTTCTTTATCTTCTGCTCTTCTCTTCCTCTTTCTTTTTCCTTTTCCTCTCTTTTTCTGGATCGAAGGGCTCTCTGCTTCTGCTCTTCTAGTTCAACTCACAGGCTTCGATCTCCATTCTCTTGATGAAGAAGACTTGTATATATAGC
The DNA here is from genome assembly GCA_022559845.1 of Amorphophallus konjac. Lineage (NCBI taxonomy): Eukaryota > Viridiplantae > Streptophyta > Magnoliopsida > Alismatales > Araceae > Amorphophallus > Amorphophallus konjac. The sequence goes on along the minus strand of JAHNEJ010001024.1, from coordinate 174,104 downwards.
AGCAGCAGCAGCAGCTAGGGCGTGTGTTCTCCACATTTCCCGCTTAGGACTTTTGGCCACGTGTCGTCTTCCTGTCAGCCCTTCCAGCCTCGGATCACGTGCCCTTCATTGGGCTTCACGAGCAGAGCACCTGTCAGACAAACGAGAACACTTATCAGGTTAAGTATAAACCCTGTACAGACTTTAAGGAAGCAATGCATTGTATAGACTTGCTGTGAAGAACAGCAATGTGTAGACTTGTGAAGTGCAACTGCATGCAATGTATAGAGTTCAATGTAAAGACTTGACGTTATGCAGCCTGGGCAATGTATAGACTTGGCCCAACTAAGAACCAGTTGATGTATAGACTTGGCTGAAGCCAACGCTGAAGCAATGTTCAGACTTTGTTCAACAGCAACGTACAGACTTTATTCAATGTATGGTCTTAGTGTGTGCGAGCATGCTAACATTCAATGTGTAGACTTTGATGAGAACAATGCATGAACACAGTGTATAGACTTAGAAGTCTAAAGGGGCGTCGACTCATCTAATCAGGGGGTCGACCCATTGATGCATGAATGAAATATACTTCCAATGTGTAGACTTCGGACTTGCCATGATGTGTAGACTTGGAGCACAAAAGCCACGATATACAGACTTCGTGAGACTTTAATGAAGACAGACGATGTATAGACTTCATGACTGAGGCACGATGCAGACTCGTCCAATGTATACACTTGCTCAATGTTCAATCTTCACGAATGATGTACAGACTACCAATGTGTAGACTTTGAGTCTGTAAAGCAAGCGTTGTACAGACTATGCAAGCATGACACTGGGCGATGTATAGACTTACACTATCGGATGTGTAGACTTCATGAGAATGCAGCAACCAGTATATAGACTTCATGCAATGCAATGCAGATGAATGTATAGACTTCATGCAATGCAATGCAGACCAATGTACAGACTTTGGCGAAGCAAAGGCTGTACAGACTTCAGCCAATAGAAGCTCGATGTACAGACTTGAATTCAAGTGATGCACAATGTACAGACTTCATGAAATGATGTATGCAATGCACTGGACAATGTATAGACTTCATACATGAAGCTACACGATGTACAGACTTCATATGTGAAGCAGCCGCTGTACATACTTAAGCAATATGAAGACTTGACAGATAACTGACGATGTATGGACTTCAAGTGTGAAGACGTTGTGAATGCAAATGCAATGTACAGACTTCACATATGCATGAGACTCTAAGAGAGATGGGCGCTGTATAGACTTCACCAGACTTCACTCGATGTACAGACAATTTCATCAGTTGAAGAGGCAACAATATAAAACACTGAGATAATGTCAGTGCGTCGACTCCACGCTATTGCAGCGTCAACTCATCAGAATAAGAAGCAGAGACATTCAATGTATGGACTTGCCAAAAGAAACTCTGTACACACTAGATCAAAGCAAAGCAGTTTACTGTATGGACTTCCAGTGTGTAGACATGCCAAAGACAACTGGTCGATGTACAGACTTGAACAAGGTAAAGTCTATACAGACTTGGAAGTTCACAGTGTGTAGACTTTGGCGAGGCAACGTCGGTAAAGCAACCACTGTATAGACTTGCTGAACAGAGCGTAGGTAAAAGTCCCAATGTATAGACTTGGAAGTGCAACGTAGGAAAAGATGCCAATGTACAGACTTTGGCAAGCAACGATGTACCGACTTGGCCAAACAGTTCAATGTATAGACTTGAACTATCAACAGAAGGATGTATAGACTTGGCCAATGCAGCGTTGTATAGACTTCAAGTCAGAATGCACAATGTGTGGACTTGACCAATGTTCAGACTTTATGTAATGCATGCACAAGACGATCAAGACTAAGTCTGTACAGACTTTGTCTGTGACACATCCAATGTACAAACTTAGCTATGTATGGACTTAACTGCTCGCACCAGCAATGTATAGACTTGGTAGCATGAACTGTGCACATGAATGTACAGACTCTAAGGCATGAGCAAATGCAATGTACAGACATGCAAAACTGGGGAAATGCAATGTATGCTGGAACACATTCAAACAGAATAATGCATTCAAAACATCATTTCATCAGCATTCATGACAACATTTCATCATCATTCATGTTGCTATCAAAACAATATCCAAATGCACTCACTGTGTTGCTATCATCAAAATAAAATAGCATTGCTATCATCAAAACAACATAGCAAATGCTTGTGCCTAAGGGGCACAACATTATCATCATTCATGTTGCTATCATATGCAGAATGCTCAAGGATCTCAAAGATAAAGGATGCATAGAAATGCACTCACTTTGTTGCTATCATCAAAACAAAATAGCATTGCTATCATCAAATCAACATAGCACATGCTTGTGCCTAAGGGGCACAACACGTCTATCTATAAATATGGCACCCCCTCTCACAAACAAAAGGCTTCGAAATCTTTATTGAGAGGAGGGGGGAATGCTAGAGAAATCCCTCCGTGCCCGTGAGAGTTCTTTTGGATTAAGGAGAGGTTCTACGAAATTTCTGAGTGCCCGATCATTTAAGAGAAGAGACATCTCCTCATCGCTTGCTCGTGCGCGATGTCTTCACGCTACCGGAGCCCCTCGAAGCTAGCCACAGGCGTCGCCACAATAAGCCTTTCTTCCCCTTGTTCTTCTTTTGTTTCGCTTTTGTTAATTGCAAGCATCATTTGTCATTTTCTTTTGTGTTATATTTCTCTTCTTAAGAGAACCCCACATTCGTGCATCTCTGCACAAATCTCATCTCATCATAGCATTCCCCACCCTTTGCATCCAAAAGAGATTTAAAATAACACTAACAAGGTGTGTATTTGTTCATGATTTTATTACTTTCATTATAAGGGATTGATACTACACTATCGTTGTTTCTAATTTAGTTTGGTGTTTGTTTATTTTTGCGAGGGATAATCCAAAAGAAAATTCTATTCATCGGCCGACCGAGGGAAGAGAAAGAAGGAACCCTCACAAATCTCCTACATCCAAGGTATAACACGCGATCATTTTCATTTCTATTTTTGAGATCTTCGACCCCTGGCGATCACACCTCATGCAACACACACGTACTCACGCATAGTTTTACTTTTTCGTTAAAACTCGCGAGGACAACTCCCGCGGTCGTCTCGCTTGTATTTTCTCTTCTCTGTGACGTCGTTCACAATGGATAGTGGAAGTGTATTGGAATAGTACTCACGGTTAGTGAGATAATAAGAATAATGATACATCTGACAGATAGTCACAGTGTATCAGAATAGTACTCACAGACAGTGAGATAATGACAACAATGATATCTCTGACGAAAAGTGAGAGTATATCGGAATTACTACTCACAGATAGTGCAAGTATAGTACTTATGAATGGTGATGATGAATGGAAATACTACTCAACTCACGGATAGTGAGAGTATGTTGAAAACTACTCGGATGGTGGGAATGTTTCGACGGAAATATCATACTAACGGATAGTGGAAGTATAATAGTTTGATGACTGAAATATTATGTTACTCATGGACAAGGGGAGTATAATGGTTTGTTGACCAAATGAAAGAAATATTAATTATACTGCTCACGGACGATAAGAGTATAATGATTTGTTGGAAGTGAGAGATATTATTGGATGGCCACCACACCTCACACACAAAGTCAAGAAACGGTGTCTAACGCACCAACGTCAAGGTTCGGTACCGAACCTCACCGGAAATCACGGCTCATGGGAAGAGATGGGGGCGCACAGGAGGGGTAGGACAGAGGAGAGGTGGTGGGGAAACCCCCTTATAAATAGATGAGTTACAGACATCGAAAAATACATCGGAGAATAACTCACCTTGCCGGAGTTACAAAATCTGAACTCACTCTACTCGTCAGAGTCGATCCTTCAAAGATAAGAGCAAACCATTTGATAGCCGATGGCAAGAAAGAATCTTTGACAACCATCTGCTGACCCCCACCCCCACATGGAAATGGAAGCAGAAGATGGAGGCCCCCGGTCACCAAGCTGCCTCCTTTATTATTCGAAACTCTACATGCCCCCGACAGAACCAAGCCTCACAGCGTAAGGCGCTTCGCTGGGTGTGCAGACTTCGGGGCGCTGTTAGCTGGAGTACTCTTGTTGCTCCACAGTGACTGCTGAAGAGAACCCATGAGAGCTCCAATGTGTGCAAACATGTTGCCCTCCTGCAGTCACCCACACAAACGAGCCCGACGAGGTTTCTGGATGGTCAGAGTATAGTTTAGGAGATGGAGGCGGCGGACGGCGAGCGGGCATGACAAGTGCAGAGGCGGGTGGAGAATGAACTAGGGCTTTTCCGGGATTCCCACAACGTCGCTGCCCCAATTTCCGGAAAATATCGTATCTTTATGGCGTTCCGTGGCTCAATAATCTTAACCAAATAATAGAAATCACAAAAATATGCAAAAACCCGCGTATTTTTCCCGGAAGACAACGTTGCTTGCGGGGAAGAACACCACACCTTCTCCCCCCGCTCCCGTTAAATGGGCGGTTGGGGGCGTCGACATTTCTGAATTTTCTTCCGCATTCTTTCAAAGCACCCTCAACGCGTGCGCATTCAGTATTCACATTTTTTTATCGATTGCTGTGCACTGCAAATCTATCGGTGACATGGCCGGTCTCATGTCAATATAATTTCACGTCGGAGTCACTCGATTTTTATTTAAAAAAATCCCTACACTGGTTTAGTCCATTTGATGCGGATGAATGGGCAAAGGTGTGGATGAATGGGCAAAGGTGTCATAGTGTGGTGAGACTTTAAAACTCTAGGTAATAATTTTTACATTCAGATAATATTTCGATTGTAATCATTGAATTTTTGACATTTTTACACCCCCGTAGGGGTGCATCGTTTTTTTTTAAAAAAAAATTGGGAGGTGGGGTGCAACCCCCTATAAGAAAAGGTGGAGTTTTTAACGGAATTGAACCGTCGGAATTTTCATCCAAACTAAAGTTTTCGACGTATTTTCGACGGTTCATATCTGTCGGGTGATCATTGTCGCTAGTTTAGATGGATAATTTTTCTGTCGAAAAATATGTATGAAGTTTCCGACGGATAAAGGATTGTCAAAAGTTCCGTTGATAATATTTAGAGCGTTATATTTCCGACGGATTATTATATCCGTCCAACAATCCGTCGGAACATATTTTCGACGTAATTTATTCCGCCGGAGATTTTGTCGGATGTTTTACTGACAGATCACTGATTTTATCGTAAATTCCGTCAGAATTTGTAAAGTTAAAATAAATAAATATATATATATATTGTCGAAATTGCTATTTTTCCGACGGAATTGCTATTTTCCGGCTGACCCCTCTAACTTATCGTACACGACAAATCTCTCATCTAAATTCTAAAAAAATATAAAAATTATAAAAATTATTATTTTTTAAATTTTATTAGACGGTACACTATTAAGATTGACTTATACGACTAAAATTAGGTGAGTTTTCACCTCTCAATTTTCTTTAAAAAAAACACTGCTCCCTCACTTGGGAGTGTAAATAGGGGGGAAGAGGGTTTTATGGGAATCATTACTCTTGTTAGATTCATTCCTGCTCAAAATTGTCGTGCCTTTAAGAGCTTTTAATCTTGTCTACTGTATCTAATAGTCGATCAAATATATTAATAATTAGATCAATTATCGGATTATCAGTTTTGCATCCTTACCTGTTAAATGTTAAAAAATCAGGAGAAATGAGCTGAGCAGAGCATGTCAGTCCTCTCTCTCTCTCTCTCACACACACACAAACACACACACGCAAGGAACAAGTTCTCGATGCATGAACAATTCTCTTTTCACACACGCACACACAAAGTACAATCCCTTGATGCATGAACAATCGCCAAAGTGGTACGTAGGCTTCCGTGCTTTTTTAAGCCCACCTCATTGTACTCTCACACAGGGTTCGTCGACTCGCTGGGTCATATCGGATCGGGATCTTCCTGATCCGATACGATACGGTCGAGTCTCATCTGACTCGGCCATCTCTCTCCCTCTCTCTCTCCCCTACTCACCCCCTCCTCTCTCCCTCTCCCCTACTCACCCCCTCATCTCTCTCTCTCTCACTGTAATTCGGCCTGACTCGACCTATCCTAGAGGTGATCTACAGGATATCGAGTTTAGTTAGATACGGTACGATACATCTGAATCAACTCGAGTCAGATCTAATCCACAGACATGCTCTCACAAGCTTCCTCTTCCCGTGAACTTACTTTTTTTTAACGAGTGATCCGCAGTTCCCCTCGAGGGGAGGGGGTAGCTGCCACCACCTTGACACGTGCCAACCAATACCCCCCGGCCAAGCTGAAGCTGGAAAGCTGGGATTGATGGGTGCACTTAACTGTCGTACTGATCACACATCGGCGGGTGTAACGTGATGCGTCGCCCTGACGTTAGCTTCGAGAAGGTCTTGTGATGTGTGGTAAGTGCGAGAGGCGAACCCCACATCCTTATAACGTTCATGCATAGATATGGCAGACCTACCTTTACCATAAATGGTATTTCTATCTTGGATCGACGTCAAAGATACATCAGCTCGGCCTTTTCCACACACACCCCTCGAAGAATTCTATATGCGAAAAGCATCCTACGGAAAATTCGTACGTGCAAACACGTCCTGGGAGGAGGCCTGTGTTGTGAGTGATCGTCACGCGTGTTGCTATCATGCTCTCTTATCAGACAGCCAGGGGTTGTCCTCCTCCCCACGGTACCCCTCTCCCCACCCTGTTGAAGAGATGTGTACGTTGTTCTTGAGGGGAGGGTGTATAAGATAAGATACCAACGAGTCAACTTCTTCCGGAAGTTTCCTTAGTACTTCTTAGTTTTTAGTACGAAAACCAGTAGGTCAAACTGTATATGCTGTAACTTGAAGAGCAAAAATCAAATTGACAGAAAAGCCTTTAACAGCCACGGCAATGCGAGAATCCTTTCCATTTGCATGATTACTAGATGTAGTGATCAGAGACAAGCCCACAGATCAAGTCTCTTTTTAATATTTGTCGATCATCTTATAAATCCACGTGCAATTTTACCGTGAAGAGAATATTAGATATATATAGGGATATAAATGGATCGGAGTCGACTCGGATAGATCAATACCATATCTTATCCGTGAAAATTTTACAAATACTATATCCGGATAGTATCCTATTATTTTCGCGGATATGGATACGGATATATCTATCATTGATATGAATATATCTGCGGATATATTCGTATCTGCCCATAAAATGTGAGTCTAAATGTACGTCCAAGAAAATGTGAGATTTATGAGAATTAGAATAATAGAAATCCGATCAATTCTTTCTTTTCCCAAAATAGTTTTTATGTTTTATAAAAACGTCGGTACAATTTTAGCAAGAAGTCCAAACTCACAAACTCAACAAGACGGGCAACAAGTTGAGTTCATATCAAAATCATAGGTCTAACATGCACAATGAGTTATTAAGAGCGGGTTCGGATCGGATATGATCTTCCGATGCACTAATTTCATACCCTATCTGAATATGAAACGGATATTTTAAACATATCCGAACCCGAATCAATATCCGTTTATTCCGGTATTATCTGACCCATCACGGATCGGGCGATGCGAGTAATCAGATTTGCTACTATTTTTGACATCCCTAGATATATGTATATATATACATATACCTCCCTCAATCGACCCCTTCCTTTATTCTTTCCTTTTTTTTGTAAGGTGAATATTTGTGTTGACTCTCGGCTTGTCAGCCTCTTGGTTATCATATTCATATTTCATCAGAAAGCAAGAGTACGTACGTACCCTGATCAGTGAGATACACTCTCCACTAATTTTATTTTGCAGGTTTATTTAATTAAATTTGAGCTAGAGAGGAGGTAGGGGAGACAAAGAAAGGGCAAGAAAGTGGGGAGGGTTGGTAGGGGGAAGGGGGTACATGGGTTTGGAGGAACCACACTTCAAAAGCTCACGAGGGCATCTAACACACACCTCCCCCTCCCCTTCACGTAAAGAGACTGTTGTTACCCCCCCCAACCAGTGTTCCCTTTCAACCCATCTTACCTCTCTCTCCACCCCCCCCCCCTCTCACCCGCCAATTGATTAGTTGGCTCTTCCATCCCCTTCCTAAGGGTTCTATAAGTAGGAGCAGCTTTCTTCCATGGGAGACACACCACACATAACCTGAAAGTCCGCAAGCAGGTCATACACCCAGCTGGTAAGGGCACCGGCGGCTGAGCTCGGTGTTGCTCTTGTTTGAGTTGGGGGATATATGGGTTTGCTGACGATTCTCTGTGTTATTGCTTTCTCTTTTTCTTACAGGAGGATCTGAGGAGAATAGATCTGAAGAGAACAGACTCTGGGCCGGCCAGCTGCAACGAGGGGAGAGCATTCCTGGGTGAGCAGTTTCCATGCCGTGCTTTTGTCATCTGAGCAGTCCTCTGCAACTAACCTCAACCTCGTTGTCTGTTCGACCTTGATCCTTCTCTCTGAGGGTGGGAGAAACCCTAACTGATCTACATACCCAACGTGAGCAAGTGGTCTGGGACGTTTTGCATGCAGATATTCGATTAGGGTGTGGGGCGATAATTAAGAAGAACCTCGATCGTCCATCTCTTAGTTAATTTCCTAGGTTTAAATTAAGGCATAAGGTGATCATACTTCGACTGTATATGTCATTAGGTCAACATGGTTCAAAAGATTAATTATTAAAAAGCAGGATTAGGGAAATCCTTGTATCGACAACATCAGTGGAGGGGTCTAGGGAGGGTACAGGATGGTAGTGGTAATCTAATTTCCTGAGTACGTAAAATGGTCGTCAGTAAATAATATGTGTTTCCTTTGAGCATATACAGTTACAGTGATCAGGTTACAAAACAGCTTTCTGCGGTATTAATTCTGCACTAATCAACCAAGATGCAACTTACTTAATTCCACACACTCAATTTGGTTGTCTACTCTCAGATGTGCAATAACAAAAATCAGTAACCATATATATAAGTTGTTTAATTAAGCTAATTATTCCGCCGTTCGAATTAATTGTCGGGTTTTTTTCTTAATTAAAAGTATTGGTTAATTCAGGTTTGTCAATTAGTTTTTCTTGAACGGGTTGTGAGATGATCAGATCGATCGATGCCGGGCAGATTAATTGATAGGCAATATTGTTGGCGTTGAGCTTTTGGCAAATGCTAGATATATATAAATATAGTCGCAGATGATGAACATGATAATATGACATGCGATATAATGCAAATACCATGTCTCAAGGAATTGTCTTCGTAGCTTTGTAACTATTCACAGTGTCCATATATCTTTTTCAACATCAAAACAAAAGAAAATACACAAACAAAAACTACTGTTTCGAGGCATATGAACTGACCCCTCTTCTTTCGTAAGTTGGTTTTCGATATAATTTTAAACAATTTTGACTCCAAAATTAACCTTCATGTAATTAAACATATATGTTAAGTACTGTCATACTATATAGTACATGATACGTGTTGAATACATATAAATGGCTTTCTTGTATACGATGTGATGGTACCTCCTCCCCATTCTTCTCATCGCTAACCAGATCTGCTAAGTTAATTATATAACTTCGAAATTAATCTGGACTACACGATTGTGTTATATAGCGAATAATTGTGTAGAGTTCGGACAAAAGTCTCCTAGTGTTCAGGGTAAAACTTGTAATGGAACCTAATTAACAACATCACCAGATCTTAAGTACCTACGTAGTTATCACTAATTAGTCTCGCATGGATATATATATCCTGGCTAGCAAGGGTTGGGATTGAAATGAGAGGGGTACGTACGTATTCAAGGTCGGATGGACAGCGAAGTCGAGGTCATGGCAATGGGCTGCTTCGTTGACAAGAGTAGTCATGGGTACTGACACCTATCTTCACTATCTCGTGGGTTCAAGTGCTTAGAGGTATATTTCAAGGTATCCCTCTCTCTCTCTCTCTCTCTCTCTCTATCTATCTATCTATCTATCTTCACTTGTGGGTTCAAGTTAGAGGTCTCTCTCTCTCTCTCTCTCTCTCTCTCTGTGTACGCCGTGTGTATCTGGTTTCTTTGTGTATGTCTATGCATGAGTTTGTGTTTTTTTGTGTGATACATGCCTGTGTGTGTACGTGCACGTGCATGCATGTGGGTGTGCTGATGGGTGGCAGTCTACGTATGCTTGCATGTATGTCAACACACACCCTCTCCCCCGCCCCCCTCCCAAAAAGAAATATAAGATCATGCATGTGTGGTGATACATGATAATACACTACATGAAATTGCACATATAACCTTCTCTGCAATGTTTGGAATGGTGGTCATGATCATTTGCGCCGCGATTTTTTTTATTGAAGGAAAAAAACCATGCATCTTGAAATGTACCCTTGAATGATTATTTCGTGGGTGCAGATCAACTGTAGCTTGGTGATGGAAATAGATACGGAGAGGAGTTGAGTTCGTCTTGATTAGGGATGTCAAAAATATCCGCAAACCCGATTATCTGCATCACCCGATCTGTGATGGGTCGGGTAATATCCGAATAAACGGATATGGATTCGGGTTCGGATATGTTTAAAAAACCCGTTTCATATTCGGATAGGGTATGGATTTAGTGCATCCGAACACGTACCCGATCCGAACCCGCTCTTAATAACTTATTGTGCATATTAAGCCTATGATTTTGACATGAATTCAATCCGTTGCCCGTCTTGTTGAGTTTGTGAGTCTAGACTTCTTGCTAAAAATGTAAGGACATTTTTATAAAACATAAAAATTACTTTAGAAAGTAAAGAATTGACCAAATTTCTTTTTTTCTAATTCTCATAAATCTCATATTTCTTTGGATGTGGATGTGGACTCATGTTTTATGGAGCGATACAGATATCCGCGGATATATCCATACCCGTGACGGACATACCCGTATCCATACCCGCGAAAATAATAGGGTACTATCCGAGTATGGTATTTGTAAAATTTTGACGGATAGGATATGGTATTAGTCTACCCGAACTAAATCCGATCCATTTACATCCCTAGTCTTGATGTACGTACACCTACGATACCTCGGGTGTGTACCAATTTTTTTAAAAAAATAAATATGGTGAAGTGGGTCCCACCTCATGACCTTTCCATCCGTATTGGCCGTCCACAATAACATAGGGTGACTCAAAAGAATAATAAAAAAAGAACGATCCATGAGAACTTATTTTTTAAAAAATTTTGAGTATTTTTTTATTATTATTTTTGTTCGGACATCCGACGAAGAGACGACCCATACTGATGGATAGGTGAGGTAGGTGGAAGGACATCTCGCCATATTTTTCAAAAAAGAAAAAAGAAAAAAATGGTGCATATTCAAAATGTGCAATTAACTTAAGTGTGCACCAATACGATCACTCACTCATAGGAGTTTAATTAATTAGTTCCCATCGATGAGCATCAGGGGAATCTCTCGAGCAAATTAATACACACTAATTTTTTTTATCAAATTTCAAAAATCACATTGTTAGAGCATTCGAAATCAAGACCTAGCATCTCAGCGTCATACAACCTTAACCATTTCTCATCTATACATAAATGATGTGACATCACCGCATCCTCATCTATCCGCCCCACTTTAGGTCGATGTCACAGAGGGCGTCGAGATCACGAAACACTTAAATTATTGAGCATCTAATTCACATTGAACTAATATAGATGTGTACAGTGGAGAGCACCCAATCTCCATGAGCTCCCAGCTCGTCCATATTGGGGAGCTGCAAGAAATATACTAGGCACAAATATATGTATAGTCGGAGAAATCAACACAGAAATAAGTTCTACCCGCACACCTTCGGCGGATCTGTGCAACCATAATAATTTCTACGGCATCCACACGCAAGGATCCGAGTCGTAAACACCAAACCAACACAAGAACAATCACACACAAAGTGCACCGGATTTTTAACGTGGAAAACCCTCCCTCGACATGGAGAGGGAAAAACCACGGGACAAACCGACAGTGATCCACTATGTAGAAATAGCAATACACGGTTTTCTTCTCTCAAGATTTGCCCAAATCTTGAGGTATACACATAAGAGAATGGAGGGTTGTGAGAATACCTCAACCGGGATAAATCCCCAAAATGAGAGAGCAAAATTCCCGAGTTCACCGGGCTAATCTCTTTCTCCCACCTTTCTTCTTCCTCTTCTCTTCCTCTCCTCTTCTCTTTTCTTCCTCTTCTCTTTCCCGCAAGAACACTGCCGCAGGAAGAAGAATAGCCGCTGCTGCCTCTTTTTGTTTCACTGTGTGTTTATTAGGTATCGGGTGTGGGTGGATATGAGATGGTGGGGGGTATGATATACCCCCACCCCCTCTCACTTATAATATGCCCACATGGGCTGGACCGCACTAACAATCTCCCCCTCCAGCCCATGGTGGGGGGTAGTACTGAGATGACTCCTCACCGGGAGTCCATGCCAACCAGTTGCCGACATAACTCTAGCTTCTCTCTAGGAACCACCTTTGTCATCATATCAGAAGGATTTTTATCTGTATGAATCTTCTTCAGCTTCATCTGTTGTTGCTCTATAGCATCTCGCAACCAATGGTATCTCACATCAATGTGCTTTGTACGGGAGTGATATGTGGAGTTTTTGCTCAAGTCCATAGCACTCTGACTGTCACAAAAAATCACATACTCTTCTTGCTTCAAACCCAATTCCTGCAAAAATCTTTTCAGCCAAAGTATTTCTTTCCCTGCTTCAGTTGCTGCAATATACTCTGCCTCAGTAGTAGATAAAGCAACACATTTTTGTAATTTGGACTGCCAGGACACAGCTCCCCCTGCAAAAGTAAATAAGCAGCCTAAGGTAGATTTTCTGTGATCAAGGTCACCTGCCATATCAGCATCTGTAAAGCCTTCTAGAACTGGTTCTGAACTCCCAAATGTCAAACACACTCTAGAGCTACCTCTCAAGTATCTGAAGATCCACTTCACTGCTTCCCAATGCTCTTTCTCTGGATTAGAAAGGAATCTGCTCACTACACCAACTGCATGTGCAATGTCAGGCCTAGTGCAAACCATAGCATACATCAAACTTCCAACTGCTGAGGAGTAAGGAATGCTCTCCATCTCTTCCATATCTTCCTTAGAAGAGGGACATGACTTCTTGCTGAGTTTGAAATGAGCTGCTAATGGAGTACTCACAGACTTGGCATTCTTCATATTGAACCTGTCAAGCACCCGTTCAATATAATTTCTTTGTGACAACCACAATTTCTTAATTTTCCTGTCACGAAAGATATCCATGCCCAATATTCTGCATGCTGGTCCCAAGTCTTTCATATCAAAGGACTTTGATAAATCTGCTTTCAATTTATCAATCTCTTGAGTATCCTGACCAACAATCAACATGTCATCAACATAAAGCAAAAGGATAATGAAACTCACATCTGATAATTTTCTGAAGTAAACACATGCATCTGCAACTGTCCTCTGGTACCCATGGCTCACCATAAATGAGTCAAATTTCTTGTACCACTGTCTAGGTGCCTGCTTTAATCCATACAAGCTTTTCTTCAACCTGCATACCATGTGTTTCTTACCTTTCACTTCAAAACCTTCTGGTTGTACCATATAGATCTCTTCCTCCAAATCACCATGAAGGAAGGCAGTCTTCACGTCCATCTGCTCAAGCTCCAAGTCTAAGCTTGCAACCAAGCCTAGAACCACCCTGATAGAAGTCATCTTTACAACAGGAGAAAATATTTCATCAAAATCAATTCCATGTTTTTGTGCAAAACCTTTCACTACCAATCTAGCTTTATACTTTAAGTACTCTGCATTGCCATCCTTTTTCAGCTTGAAAACCCACTTGTTCTTCAATGCTTTTCTGCCTTTAGGAAGGTCCACCAACTCATAAGTATTATTCAGCTTAAGTGAATTCATCTCGCTCTGCATGGCTTTGAACCACTTATCTTTGTCTTTATGAGATTGCACCTCCTCAAAGCTCTCTGGCTCCCCCTCCTCAGTAAGCAGCATATACTGAGAGGGAGGATATTTTGATGATGGCTGTAGCACTCTGGAAGACCTCCTGATCTCTAACTCTTGATGCTCCCCCTGCTCAGAAACCTCCTGCTCTGGCTCAGCATCACTGTCACCTAATTCTGGCATTTCATCACTGTCATCTTCACCTTGCATTTCTTCTCCATCTGTAAGCTCTTGCACTGGAGAAGGAATGGGTGCGAGATCTGGAGCACTGTAGGAAGATTGACCTTTCAACTTTGTTTCTTTGATGTCTTCAATATTCTGATCTTCATAAAAGATCACATCTCTCTGTCTGACCACTGTCTTCTTTTCTGGATCCATAACCTGAAGCCAAACTCTTCATTTCCATAGCCTAAGAAAATACAAGGAATGGCTTTGTCATCAAGTTTCAGCCTTTGGTCCTTGGGGACATGCACAAATGCCTTGCATCCAATCACTTTCAAGCGATTGTAGGATACCTCCTTCCCTGACCAAATCTTCATTGGAATTTCAAAATCCAAAGGAACAGAAGGAGATCTATTTATCAAATAGCAAGCAGTGCGAACAGCTTCAGCCCAGAAGCTCTTTGGTAGCTTTGCCATCCTCAACATACATCTCACCTTTTCCACAATGGTTCTGTTCATTCTTTCTGCTACACCATTATGCTGTGGGGTGCCTGGTTCAGTCCTTTCATGTCTTATGCCATGAGCTGCACAATAATCTGTAAATTCTTTGGAGATGTACTCTCCTCCATTATCTGTGCGGAGACATTTCAACCTTTTACTTGTCTCTCTTTCCACCATAGCATGAAAATTTTGAAATGACTGAAACACTTGATCTTTTGTCCTCAGCAAATAAACCCACACCTTTCTAGATGCATCATCAATGAAAGTGACAAAGTACCTATTTCCACCCATGGACTCCACCTCAAAGGGACCACAAACATCAGAATAAATCAAATCTAAAATGTAACTTTTTCGTTGTGATGAAGAACGAAAAGAAATTCTATGATGCTTTCTAAGTAAACAATAATCACAAGGACTAAGAGTCATACCTTTCATGTTGGGAATGTAAGACTTCCTCGCTAAAAGTTGCAGTCCTTTCTCACTCATATGTCCTAACCTTTTGTGTCATAAATCTAGAGAAGAATCATCTTGTACAGCATTCAACACATCTTTGCACACTTTTGCATGAGTCTTGTAAAGACCACAACAAGCATTTCCCTTGGCAATAATCAATGAGCATGTAGTCAATTTACATTTTCCTTGACTGAATCTGTGCTCAAAACCTTACTTATCTAGAGCAATACCAGAGAGAAGATTGAGACATAAATCAGGAACATGCCGCACATCCTTCAAAGTTAGTGCATACCCTGCATTTGTTTGCAAATACACATCACCAATACCAATAACCTTTGAGTAGCTAGTATTACCCATCTTTACATTTCCAAGATCTCCTGCCTTGTAAGATGTAAAGAGCTCCCTTTTAGAAGTTGCATGATAGGAAGCACCAGTGTCCACTATCCACTCTGAATCATGCCCTGTGAAATACAAACAAGTGTCTCCCTCTATTGTGAGGATGAACCATCTAACAATGTAGCTGCATTGTTTTGATCATCCTCTGTCTTCATCTGATTTTTATCCTTCTTCTCTTTCATCTCTCTCTTCCATACCCTGCAGTTCCTCTTTAGGTGACCTTCTTTTCCACAATGAAAGCATGCTCTACTCTTGGACTTTGATCTGCCTCTGGACTTGCTTTGACCCCTTGACTGATCATTATACTTTGATTTACTCCTCCCCATGTTCTCTGTGACAAGAGCATGTGCATTATCTGATCCAATTAATTTTCTTCTTGTTTCTTCATTAAACAAGCTAGCAATAACTAAACTCATAGACAACACACCATTAGGAGCAGAATTGCTAACTGACACAACCAAGGTTTCCCAACTGTCTGGCAAGGATCCCAAAAGCAACAAAGCCTGGAGTTCATCTTCTAAAGTCATTTTCATTGTAGCCAACTGATTCACCAAACTCTGGAACTCATTCAAATGCTCTACAACACTGTTACCTTCTTTGAATTTCAAATTAACAAGCTTTCGAATAATAAAAGCCTTATTACATGCGGTCTTCTACTCATACAAGGATTCTAATTTTTTTCACAATGCTTGTGCACTGGTTTCACTCGAAACATGGTGAAACACACTGTCATCTACCCATTGTCTAACTGTGCCAATAGTCTTCCGATTTAATTTTTCCCAATCTTTAGCGGACATAGCCTCCGGTTTGGCTCCATTACCTTCAATCGGATCATACAAATACTTGCAATATAGGATGTCTTCCATTTTTGGCTTCCAAATAATCCAATTTGTATTATTCAATTTTATCATGGTGCTAGACGCTCCACTGTCCGACATTCCGACTCACAATAATAATACATGTAATTTAACCGTGCTCTGATACCACTTGTTGGGGAGCTGCAAGAAATATACTAGGCACAAATATATGTATAGTCGGAGAAATCAACACGGAAATAAATTCTACCCGCACACCTTCGGCGGATCTGTGCAACCATAATAATTTCTACGGCATCCACACGCAAGGATCCGAGTCGTAAACACCAAACCAACACAAGAACAATCACACACAAAGTGCACCGGATTTTTAACGTGGAAAACCCTCCCTGGACATGGAGAGGGAAAAACCACGGGGCAAACCGACAGTGATCCACTATGTAGAAATAGCAATACACGGTTTTCTTCTCTCAAGATTTGCCCAAATCTTGAGGTATACACATAAGAGAATGGAGGGTTGTGAGAATACCTCAACCGGGATAAATCCCCAAAATGAGAGAGCAAAATACCCGAGTTCACCGGGCTAATCTCTTTCTCCCACCTTTCTTCTTCCTCTTCTCTTCCTCTTCCTCTTCTCTTTTCTTCCTCTTCTCTTTCCCGCAAGAACACTGCCGCAGGAAGAAGAAATAACCGTTGCTGCCTCTTTTTGTTTCACTGTGTGTTTTTTTAGGTATCGGGTGTGGGTGGATATGAGATGGTGGGGGGTATGATATACCCCCACCCCCTCTCACTTATAATATGCCCACATGGGCTGGACCGCACTAACAGTCCACACCAACTCGGGTATTGTAATTGATCCGTTTCTTTCGTGAACAGAAACGTTTACTAATTAATTAGGCACTTTCATGTCACCGTCGGAACATTAAACCTTATCCTCCAGGAGATTTGTGATTCAAGAAATCAAGAAAGTTGGGAGAGGAGTACTCAACAAGTATCTGCCGTCACCTATCACTCTTGGATGGTTAGTCGGTGACATAAAATTATTGTGGGGGTACGCAACGTGGTGATGAATATCTAGAGTTCGTAGTATCAAAACTTGGAGGTCTCAAGAAGATGACTATCATCATCTTCCCCGAAAAATCTACGCTCTAAATCTTGACCTCCTCTTCGGTGACGGTGATGAGCCCTCAAAGAAGCACTGAAGAACACCCGTACTGTTCAACGTAATGCAGAGAGAGAACTAGAGAGAGAGTAGGAGAGAGAGAGAGAGAGAGAGGTTTCTTGTGTGAGGGTTATAGAGGAAGAAAACTCGTGTTATTCATGCCCTTTTAGCCTCTCTTTGATATTGATTTGTCCCGGGGTTAGCTCTAAGTTAACTCCGGGATAAACTTTTTTGTGCTTTGGTAAGGAGTTAGTGTTAGTCGGGTTAGGTTAAGGACTAACCCAGAGATATTCCTGGATTTTGAAACCCACACCCAAAGGTGAGTTAAGGTGGGTTAATCTCCTACCACACCCAAAGGTGGATTAAGGTGGGTTAATCTCCTACCTCAATAAATACTCAATTAAATGTGTCTCTCTCTCTCATAATAAATGCTATTTTTATCTCTCATTATTACTAGGCTAACTTACTATTTACCAAATCATACTAAATTAAAATTAGGTTAACTCACATCCTTACTCCCAGATTAACTACCCTCCTACCAAATCAAAAATGGGTTAATTCCGGACTACTTTAATCGGGTTGACTTAGCCCATCTTTAGCCTAACTCCATACCAAGGCCACCCTTATAGGTTATGGGAAGGAGTGGGCATCCTGGCCATGCACCCACGCGAAAGGGCGTGTGCGTCCGTTCTCTGCATGCCCTTTTATAGGCTATGGGAAGGAGCCAGTGGGCATGCTGGCCATGCACGTAGCGAAAGGGTGCGTGCGTCCATTGATGAACGGACGCATGTGGTTGCCCCATTGTGGGCAACCGTTGGACATCCCTCCCCCCGTCACCGTTATCATCATCTCCCAGGTGCCCACGAAGGAGAGTTACAAAATTCTCTCTTGGCAGCTACAAAATTATTTCTTTATACTTACTTCTCTTACTCTGTCATATAGGAAATGGAGCGTGCGACTTCACAAGAAAACTCTTAATTATAAGAGTAGTGAATTGTTAAGTTATCATCAAAATTAATAGAACACTTTAACATCATATATCTCGTAGCACCATAGACAATCTCATATTCACCTGATTTAACACACTCTGGATCTCTCAAATGACAAACAATGTTAAATGTCAAATGTCATGTGGTCATGACTCTATCATTACAAAGTTAATAGAATCTCTCGAGGTATGAGCCACAAAACATGATGTAATATGTAGAAGTCTTCCCTGACTTCTTATATCAATCCAATTGGTTTTGACTGCTTTCCTAGATATGTCCCGCTAAACTGTAGTATCATCTATAGTCCTAATGAACATGCTAAAGTAGCAACATCAAATTTTCTTTTTATGACATAGTCCTCAAGTCACAAAGGATACGAAGGGGATCAACAGAATACAATCTTGAAGCTCACACAATAATGAAGTAGAGATCCATTCATCATTCTCACTAATGATCCTATGTAGCACATGCGATATGAGACACATGTTATGATGTTTTCCCATCCGCATGAGCATGTCACTCAAAATAATTAAACACCGTACGGATCTTAGTCTAACCACTCTCATTATGGCTAACCTGAATATTACGCCACTGTCACTCTCACTCAGCGACATGTCATGATATCGATTCACATCCAACTTAGTCAGGCTTCAAAGGATAAGACATCGAAAACCTATATATAAGCGATCTAAGTGGATCTCATGTTAGCTATTTCTAAGGCGACATAATAGATAAATTCTCATGTGTACCTTGCTTGCTCTTCAAGCGTCATAGATATCAAATGTCTCATCTTACTCGCTATCTTAGCGCTAAGATGAATTACCCATGTGAGAGGGTCAATTCGAGCCTGGCGATATCTTCTTCTAAATGATGTGTAAAGTTGCATAGCATCTTAAGACACACATGAAGAAATAAATGTCAATAAAAATTGTTCATGTTTATAATTTACATAACCCCATTGTTCTAATACGAGTTAAGAAGGTCTTTATAGGAATCTATTTAGTTAGTGAGTCTGCTAGCATACGACTAGTCGAGATGTGTCGGAGCATCACTAATCTTTTTGCAAGTAGATCCCGAATGTAATGACAACGAATGTCAATATATTTGGTCCTACCATGATACTTTGGATCTTTAGCGTAGGTCAATGCCAATGTGCCGTCAACGTACATAAACACTGTCTCTTCTGGGTGATGTGTTATGGACAATCGCTGTAGGAAATTTCATAACCAAACATCCTCTTGACATGTTGCTAAACAAGTCACATATTAAAAATATGATTATAAACACATCTAAAAATGGTAGGCCCATTTTTGTAAATATTAAAACATAATTTGCAATTTCTATTTTACAGAGTTAGTTCATATAAATTTTTTTAATGTTCAGGCGTATGTGCAAAACAGAGATAGAAATAAGGATATTTTTGCAAACTGAAATTTAGTTCATAAATACAAATTATTTTATAACCTACGGACTAGGGACATAAATATAATTTAAAAATCATCTTAGGTATCCTCTAATAACAATATCTAGACCACTGTCCATTCACAGGGTCAGAGAATGAGGATCTTGTCGGAGTGTCGTTGCGGGACAATGGCAAACACGGCGCAGATAAGGGTGACGAATGCCTAACATGGTGTTATTACTACATGGCGACGCATAGGATAGGCTATGCGAACCACCACCTTCGCGCTATTTATTCACCTTGTAGATCTCGGTCGTATGTACGTGGAGCCTGACGTGGACGTCCCCTCATTCGTCTTGCAGGAGGCCTTAACGATGCTACACTCATAAGCACATGTAGAAAGACTATTGCATCGTCTATGGGGTCCGAACCGATATGTTGTGTGTCGCACGTGATGCAATTGTACTTGTAGCATGTATGAGACTCCAACATTCCGATGCATTATATTGACAGTGCATTTCATGTTGCGAGTCTTCAGTGGAGTCTATAGTTGGGTCCTCTCCAGCCCGTTTAAGCATGTCTCTTCCAAAAATATAGTAAACCCTTACATTCTTGACATGTCGCGATGGCCTGGCCGACACCACGGACTCTCACGTGGAGGTAGGATTGCGGCTTACTTCACTATCACTATCGTCATCCGTTGAGATCGCCTCAAGTTCCCATTAGTCATTTTCCATTACAGCAAGTCGAGTGATTTCTTATGTAAGGAGATCATCTGAAGCCATGTCTGGAAGAAGAATACAATCATGCGCTCTGGTACCAATGATATAAAATTATTATAAGGTACATAATGGGGTGAGAAATACTTGGAGTTCGCAGCCCCAAAACTCGAAGATACCAGAAAGATGGTGTCTAAGGAGATTAGATCTGAAGACACCAGACGTTGGGGGTCAGCTGGAAAGGGAGAGAATCCCAGCTGGGTGAGCAGTTTCCATACTGTGCTTGTCATCTGAGCAGTCCCTCTGCAACTTGACCTTAACTTCGTTGTCAGTTCGACCTTGATCCTTCTCTCTCAGGAAACCTAAATAGAAACACTCTAGGGTTTGACAGAGAACTATTTCATGCAAATACGCAGTAGGGTTATTGATGCCTTCATGTTATATTTAGTTTTCTTCACAGAAGCAACCATAAAAGGGTAGAAAAGTTTTTCCTTTTTTAGGGGTCTCTTTTCTTTTCTACTAACAACTAGCAAAGGATGAAAAACAACAAGTTTTCTTCTTCATGCATGGACTTGTTTCTCCTCTTTTTCTTCAATACTAAGAACTGGCAGGAGATAAAAAAAATGGGGCAAACTAGCAACCGGTAGAAAAGATAGGTTATATATTGATCTATATAATTGATGTGAGTGATCCTGCCTTTGTACGTTTGCATGATATTTGTTAGTGTTGGGTGATAAGAGAAACTATTAATCTACCCAGCATGGTGGGTTCACCTAGGGAACAGTGCCCGGAATTCTTCACATAGGCAAAAAGTAAGAGGTCCTACTTCAACTGTGATTAGATCGTAAGGGGACAAAAAATTATTTTGCATGCGAGAGCCATACAGTAAAAGATAGTACTAATACACTCGCAAATCTTGTCTAAAAGTTGACACTCTACAACCCCATATTGTTCCCTCGATTCAAGGGGTGAAGATGTATTGCATCCTTCCAACAAAGGTGAAGTTATTTTTCCCCTTTCTTTGTTTTGTATCTATTAGCATTTGAGCGTAAAGCACATTAATTGGGTGCCCATTAAGGGAACCCATTAGGGCGCAGCCTAAGTCCTACTTGGACTTGGATAGCCAGTAGTCAGCCCACACTAGGAACCCACCTGGGGTGAGATTATGGTAGATTAAGGAAGTTGTTCCCTCCCTTTGATGTCCAAGTTAGGCTTGGAGTCTGTCTTGACTTGAGTGGGTCGTCCTCTCTCCTAATCAGGTCTAGATTCTGACATCCTAATAAAGAAGGAAACTCCTCCATAGACTCTGATTCTTGGTTGGACTACTATTTTTCACACCTCTAAAAATAAGAGGGTAGGGGGAGGGGAAGTAAGAGAGAGACCCATATAGTTCCATGTGCCCTTGGAGAGAAACAGAGTGCCAGTGAGAGCGTAATAGCCTCCCTTGCAAGTAGCCCGTCGCCTCCGCAATCCTGACCGGCGGGCCGCTGCCACTGCTGGCTGCCGCCACTTCTGCGACACCCATCACAGTCGCCCTCACCTCGCCCAGCCACGCCCATAGAAATCCACAAAATCACGGTGTTGAGATATATAGGTCTAGGGTCATAAGTACATGGACCACAACTTTTCTGGCGACTATGCCCAAATTCCAACACTCCCTCTCACAGCCAAGATGGGCCATGGGCCATACAGATTAATTGGGTGGAGGTGACAATATAAGAAATATATGTGGTTGGGCCTAAGACCATACTTTGATCTCATGTTGAAATCCACAAAACCATGGTGTTGAGATACACATGTTCACGGTCATAAGCACATGGACTACAACTCATTAACCAATATGGGACTATTGCCTGGGGACTATGCCCAAATTCAAACAACGATGGCACGGCAACAGCTGTCGCTGCTGCTATGTGTGTGAGCATGTGTGTGCTTTGAGGAAGAGAGAGTATGTCGTTCGCCCTGCTCTGCCCGAGAGAGAGAGAGGAGCGTGACTAGTAGGTCACAGCTTCCAGCTATACTCGCCCTCGTTGTTCCCCTTCCTCTCTTCTCTGCCTTCCTCCCATCTACTTGCTACTGCAAGGAGGAATAAAAGAAAAAGGTCACCGCGCCGGATATAAAGAATAAAATATCTCGGACCTTTCGGATCCCTCTTCGTGGGTCCCAGATCTGATTTCTCGGAGTGTCCGACTCCGCTATATCCAAAATTTCGTTTCGGACATCTTTCGTGTTCGGATCGGCGCGATCCGGAGTTGTTTCGGAGGCCCGGAAGCGTTCCGCAACTTTTTCGCGTGTGTTTTCTGATTCCCGATGTGTGTTTCGGTAATTCCTTCGGAACCTCGTTGCGGGTGAACGAGGTCGTTCACCTAGGCGAGAGTGGTACCGTTGCGATCGGTGCGTTACGAGGATCGCGAAAATGTGATTTTTAATTTTTCAATATTTTCTGGAATTTCCAGATTTTCTACTTAAACCCCCCCATTTTCTTTTCTTTTTTCTTCTTCTTCTTCCTTTCTTCTCCTTCCTCCCTCACGACCGTGGCCGCCCTCTCTCTCTCTCTCTCTCTCTCTCTCTCTCTCTCCCGTTCGAGCGCGACGACCTCCGCTCCGACTGCAGACGGCGACGGTGCGACGGCGTGAGGACGTGGGTGACGATGAGGCGATCGTGCGGGCGTGCGACAAGCGTAAGACGGCGTTCTTCGTGGGTTTGAGCTCAGATCGGCGCGTCTCGTTGTGGACCGGAGGTAGAGTGACGTTCCTTAGCCTCTTGCCTTTCTTCCCCGTGAGTTTTAGCTCGAGACGAGGTTGAGAGGGGTTATTTTCGCGCCGGGAAGGGTCGTTCATGCCGCGGGGAGAGTTCATCTAATCCGCCGTTTTGAGCCTCGATTCCGTGGTTTAAGGGCGTAGGAGCATGCTAGGGGGGCTTGGGGGTTCTTCTCTCACCGTTCCCCTCTTCGTGGGGCTTGTTTGGGGGCCGAAATGGGCGATTCCAGTGAGGTTCGCCATTTTCACGCTGGTGGGTGATGTGCAGTCGAACCAGGGCCCGCACAACCCTTGTGCGGCCCCGTTCTGGCCGTCCATCAGCTCGGCGCGCTGTGGCTGGGGCTCGACGCGTAGTGGGCTTGCGCGGTCTGTCGTGAGACCGCATAGCCTAAGGTGCGGCCCCATAACGACTGCCCAACCCTGGGTTTTCGACCGTTGAGTATTACCGTTGTACAGTGCACCGGGGTGTGCGGCCAGGAGCTGGCCGCTTAACCCTTCGTGCGGCCAGGTGCTGGCCGTACGTCATCTGGTGTCGTTGCCTGGGTGTGCGGCCAGATCTGGACCGCACAACCCTTGAACGGAGAAACCATAGCCGCTCTTCCCTAGTGCGGCTAATGACTATGTATTACCGTTGGGAGACGAGCGGCCAGGAGCTGGCCGTTCCTCACCCACGTGCGGCCAGGAGCTGGCCGCACATCTGTTGAACGGGCCCATGTTGGCCGTTCTTCAGCCCGTTTGGACCTGGGTAGAACGGTCACGTGCTGGCTGTTTAACCCTGGTGCGGTCCCTGTGCGACCGCACATCCCTGAGCGGCCCAGAGTGGACCGTTCAAGGGGACGGGTCGTGTCGGCGTGTCTCTCGTTGTACTGAGTGGTACCGGGAGATGTCGTTGTCGGCTTCTCTCACCGTGCGAAGGTGTTGGTACGAGGGGCGTTCCTTGTACCGTCCGGTTGTGACGTGATTTTTCGTTGACTTGAGAGTCTACTCCATAGTGACCCTCCACTAGTCGTAGCCTGCTTACACGCATGTGGTCCCACCAGGGAGCGGTGGAGAGGCTACCCTTAGAGACGATTTGTGGACCGGTTTCTGTCGAGCCCCACGTCTTGCAGCCAGAGTCCGGTTGAGGGGAAAACCGGTCAGAGGGCCAGACCAGGGACGCGCGGTCTGTGTGTGCACACGTGGTTAGGGCGGTTGGACCCACGCTGACGAGCGTGACCCCAGCTAGTCACTCGTTTGTGGTTACTTGTGCGGTGTTCGTACCTTTGGTAGGAGCTACCACGTCAGACAGTTCACCTACGGTGCGGTGTAAGACGTCAAGGGACGCTACCGACTGTGCTTCTAGTGGGAGGTACTCCTGTCGAGTCGGGAGTGACAGACTGTCAGTATTTATGACTTCGACCTTCGGGTTTTGTCGTGTTGACTGTGGTGTTCCGGTCGTTCCACCGTGACACGTGTGTCGGTTTTCGTGCCGTGAGATCGGTGTTTTGTAGATTGCAGGGTTTCCCTTTTTGAGGTACTCGCTTACTGCTAGCATAGCGGTTTCTCCGGTTACGAGGTAGGGTTCGAGAGATCCCTACTGAGTCTTGTTCCGAGACTCATTCCCTGCGTGTTTCTGGTGAGTCGCAGCCTCATGAGAGCGCGTCTGAGGCTCAGCGTGGTTCAGGTGCCCAGCGTTAGTGCCAGAGGTCAGAGCCGGGGTATGTCCCGTGTAGCTGTACTTTTCTTTCTTGTCTCTGTACTAGTTGTGGACTACTGCTGTTGTTATTTTATTATATCTTGTGGACCATGTATCATGTAAACTGTTAATTTATTTCCTACTTAATTATATAACTGTTTAATTTCTTTATTTATTTGTGATACTTGTGTAGTCTCTACACCATCATTTTAACCCTTCCGAGTCTTCGGACTCGTGGGTGGAGGTGCGAGTCTCGGGTTATCAGGCCTTCCCGGTAATCGGATTCTCGGGTCGTTACAGCTGGTATCAGAGCAGCGATTGCGGGATTATACGAGAATTATAAGTAATTGTAGTGGTCCACTAGTCCACAGCGATGATGTAAAGGTGACGCTGACATCGGGCATCGTGTGTTTTTCTTGACCTTGCTGTTTCCGTATTTTCTGTCTTTTGCTTCAGGAGCGAGCATGGCGCCGAGGCGGAGCACTCGCTCTCAGCAGGGGCAGTCGGCTGGAGGTCAGGAGATCCAGCAGGGGGTTCAGCGAGATCAGGAGGAGCATAGTAGAGCGCCACCGGGGGCCACCGAGGCAGTGGATACTGCGAGGTTTCCGGGGGCCGAGGATTTCTTTCGTGGCATGTACCAGCTTATTTCGCAGCAATTCGGCAGAGAGGCTGGTGAGGGCTCGTCGACCAGGGGTGGGCCATGCCGAGCAGTGAGGGATTTCATGCAGTTTCATCCACCTTACTACGGCGGTCAGCCAGACCCTGATGTGGCTCGGAGTTTGGCTCGACGAGATAGATCGGGTGTTCAGTTCCGCGCGGAGTACTGTGGAGGACGGAGTGATGTTGGCCTCCAACCAGTTGCAGGGTACGGCTCGAGAGTGGTGGTCTTCCGAGTGGAAGACATCTTTCCAGCTTTGTCCACTTGAGCAGATTGCGTGGAGTGACTTTGTCAGTACTTTCGAGCGTACCTACTGTCCAGAGTATATCGCTACGCAGCGGATGCATGAGTTTCTGGAGCTGGTTCAGGGCGACATGTCCGTATTGCAGTACAGGGCCTGATTTGTTGAGCTAGGTCGGTATGCACCTCGTATCATGGAGCATGAGAGGGTGAAGACCACACAGTTCGTTCAGGACTTGAGGCTGGAGCTGAGGCACCATTTGATCGCGAATGCGGCCACTGATCTGGAGACAGCGTCTCGTGTTGCGGCTTCTTTGGAGATGGATATGCAGAGGACTCGAGGACCAATTATCCAGGGGCAGTCTTTGTCGGGTCGCAGCCAGCAGTCGGCTACCCAGCAGCAGGGTTCCTTTCAGCATGCGTCGGGTGGTTCTGGAGCGCCGGCACCGGCAGTGTCGGCGACAGGATCTGCGTCTTTTGGCTCGAAGGTCAAGAAGTTCTTCAAGAAGGGGTTCGATAAGAAGAAGTCCAAGGATCAAAGGTAGGCATCATCGGGCAGTGTACAGCAGCCGGTCCCGTTTCAGTGTCAGGGATCAGTGGGTGGATCACGAGGACCGTGTCCACGGTGTAGTGAGTACCACCCAGGCAGGCAGTGCATAGCGCCGATAGTTTATTTCTGGTGTGACCAGCTAGGGCATATGGCGTGTGACTGTCCTCAGATGCCACAGCAGCAGCAGCCATTTCCTCAGCAGCAGTAGGTTCCCCAGCAGCAGAGGCAGCAGCAGCAGCAGCAGGGACAGTATCCGCCGCTACCCAAGTCAGCTAGTGTGGGAGGCAGGCAGAGAGCTCGAGGCCAGATCATGCACATGACCAGGGCAGAGGCAGTGGCGTCGCAGCTCATGGAAGGTACCGTTCAGATTTTGGGTTGTGCGGCTCGGGTTTTGTTCGATTCTGGCGCGTCTCATTCATTTGTTTCGGAGGATTTCGCCCTGAGTATTAAGGAGCCGGTGACCCAGTTGTCCTGTGATTTGGCAGTGGAGTTACCTTCGGGTGATTTTATGATCACTCCGTATTGCTTCGATGAGGTTCCTGTGTGGGTGGAAGGGCGGAGTTTGCCGGCTAGGCTCTATGCGTTGCCGCTTCAGGACTTTGATGTGATTTTGGGTATGGATTGGCTCGAGACACATCATGCGTTGGTGGATTGCGGCTCGAAGAGGGTTTACTTCCGACGACTTCACGGACCCACCTTCTATTTCCAAGGTATCAGGTCTTCCTCTTCCCGCTTTCTCATTTCTACGATTCAAGCTCGTCGTTTGCTTGATGCGGGTTGTCAGGGTTTTCTCACCTCCATGGTTGTGACGGACCGAATGGAATCGGATGTCGAGGACATTCTGGTGGTGTGCGAGTTTCCCGATATTTTTCTAGATGACTTACCTGGATTGCCTCCCCAGCGGGAGATTGATTTTGTTATCGAGGTTGTGCCGGGTACGGGACCTTTGGCGAAGGCTCCCTACCGTATGGCTCCCGCTGAGTTGAGGGAGTTGAGGGCGCAGTTGCAGGAGCTGCTGGCCAAGGGGTATATTCATCCTAGCTTTTCCCCTTAGGGTGCGCCCGTGTTGTTCGTGAAGAAGAAGGACAGTAGCTTGCGGTTGTGCATTGACTATCGGTAGCTGAATAAGGTGACCATTAAGAACAAGTATCTGTTGCCGCGGATTGATGATTTATTCGACCAGCTTCCGTCTGCGCGAGTGTTCTTGTGGATTGATTTGTGATCCGGTTACTATCAGCTGAGGATTCACGAGTCCGATGTGGAGAAGACTGCGTTCAGTACAAGGTACGGGCATTATGAGTTTCTGGTGATGCCGTTCGGGCTCACCAATGCCCCCGCAGCCTTCATGGACTTGATGCAGAGGGTGTTTCATCCGTATCTGGACATGTTCGTGGTCATATTTGTTGACGACATCCTTGTTTATTCGCGGTCTGCCGAGGAGCACGCGTACCATTTGGGTTTGGTGCTGCAGACGTTGCAAGATCACCAGTTGTATGCGAAGCTCAGTAAGTGTGAATTCTGGCTTCGTGAGGTGCACTTTTTAGGGCACGTGATTTCTGGTGATGGTATTTTCGTGGACCCCGCCAAGGTCGAGGCAATGATGCAATGGTCGAGGCCGAGGTCGGTGACGGAGATCTGGAGTTTCTTGGGGCTCGCGGGCTATTATCGTCGGTTTATTCAGGATTATTCTCGCATTGCGGCCCCGATGACTAGACTTACGCGGAAGGATGTGCCTTTCGTCTGGTCTGAGGAGTGTGAGCAGAGTTTCAGGGAACTGAAGAGATTTCTCACCTCGGCTCCGGTGTTGGTTTTACCTTCTGGATCGGGAGGTTTTGTGGTGTGTATAGATGCTTCCGGGGTCGGATTGAGTGCTGTGTTGATGCAGCATGGTAGAGTGGTGGCTTATGCATCTCGTCAGCTGAAGCCCCACGAGGAGAACTACCCTACCCATGACCTGGAGTTGGCGGCTGTGATCTTCGCGCTGAAGATCTGGAGGCATTATTTGTACGGCGAGAGGTTCGAGGTGTTCACTGACCTTCAGAGTTTGCGATATGTGTTCACGCAGAGGGACCTTAACCTCAGGCAGAGGCGATGGATGGAGTTTATGAAGGATTATGACTTTATCCTGTCTTATCAGCCGGGCAGGATGAATGTCATTGCCGATGCCTTAAGTCGGAAGGTCACGGTCAGTGCCTTGATGTTGAGGAAGTGGAGGCTCTGGGAACAAGTGCCCGAAGTTTCATTCAGGCTCAAGATTCCCCAGGAGCTAGGGTTGGCAGTGCTTGTTAGTCTGACTGTCACGCCTACTATCCGCTGTCAGGTGATAAAGGCACAGCATGCGGACCCTGAGTTGCCCCGAATTTTAGCTTTGGCTGATGTGGAGCTCGGCGAGGATGGTGCCGTGAGGTTCCGTGGTAGGTTGTACGCCCCAACCGAGGAGCAGGTTCGTCGTGCGGTGTTGCGCGAGGCTCATGGGAGTAGGTACACCATACACCCGGGTGCGACGAAGAAGTATCGAAACTTACGGAGGCATTTCTGGTGGCCTGGCATGAATAGAGATGTCGCCCAATTTGTGGCCAGGTGCCTGACCTGTCAGCAGGTGAAGGCGGAGCATCAGTGACCGGGATGGTACTCTTCAGCCCTTGGATGTTCCTGCGTGGAAGTGGGACCATGTGACCACGAATTTCGTGGTGGGATTGCCGAGGACTCCGAGCGGTCACGATAGTATTTGGTTGCGGGTGGATAGGCTGACGAAGGTGACTCAGTTGTTACCGGTCAAAGTCAGCTGGAGCGTGTCCAGGTTGGCTCGTCTTTATGTGGAGCGGATCGTTCCGTTGCATGGGATTCCCATCTCCATCGTGTCGGATCGGGATCCACGTTTCACTTCTGGATTCTGGGGGAGTTTCCAACGAGCTCTTGGCACGGATTTGGTATTTAGCTCGGTGTATGATTCTCAATCAGATGGTCAGTCAGAGAGGACCATTCAGACTTTGGAGGATATGCTGAGGTCCTGCTGCCTGGAGTGATAGGGGAGTTGGATTCACCACCTACCGTTGGTGGAGTTTGCCTACAACAACAGCTATCATTCGAGCATTGGCATGGCTCCTTATGAGACGTTGTATGGGCGTCCGTGTCGGACTCCACTGGATTGGTTTGAGGTTGGTGAGCGTGTTTTGATGGGACCGGAGTTGGTGCAGCAGTGTGTGGAGGTTGTGCACCTGGTTCATCAGAACAAGTTGGCGGCCCAGAGTCGGCAGAAAAGTTATGCTGACCGTAGGCGGCAGCCTCTCGCGTTCGCCGTGGGCGATCGCGTGTTCTTGAGAGTTTCTCCGATGAAGGGGGTGATGCGTTTTGGACGGCGTGGGAAGCTGAGTCCCCGCTATATTGGTCCTTTCCACATCATGGAGCGCATCGGTAAGGTAGCTTATCAGTTGCAGTTACCCCCTGAGTTGGCGTCGGTGCATGACGTGTTCCACGTCTCGATGTTACGGAAGTATATGCCCGATGACTCTCATGTACTCGAGGATTCTGTCAGGCCCGAGGTGACTCCAGATCTTTCTCTCCCAGAGTTTCCGGTCCGTGTGGAGGATAGGCGAGAGCAGCGCCTGCGGAACAACGTCATCCCCTTGGTTAAGGTGGTGTGGCAGCGGCACTCTGGTGGTGAGGCTTCTTAGGAGCATGAGGACGAGATGCGTCAGCAGTTCCCTTACATGTTTGAGTGAGTCTTTCTCTTCTTTTCCCTTGGGTTGTTCTCAATTTCGAGGACGTTCCTTAAGGGGGGAGGGTTGTAATATCCCGGACCTTTCGGATCCCTCTTCGTGGGTCCCGGATCTAGTTTCTCAGAGTGTCTGACTCCGCTGTGTCTGAAATTTCATTTCGGGCATCTTTCGTGTTCGGATCGGCGCGATCCGGAGTTGTTTCGGAGGCCCGGGAGCGTTCCGCGGTTTTTCCGCGTGTATTTTTCGATTCCCGGTGTGTGTTTCGGTAATTCCTTCGGAACCTCGTTGCGGGTGAACCGGGTCATTCACCTAGGCGAGAGTGGTACCGTTGCGATCGGTGCGTTCCGAGGATCGCGGAAATGTGATTTTTAATTTTTTGATATTTTCTAGAATTTCTGAATTTTCTACTTAAACCCCCCATTTTCTTTTCTTTTTTTTTCTTCTTCTTCCTTTCTTCTCCTTCCTCCCTCACGCCCGTGGCCGCCCTCTCTCTCTCTCTCTCTCTCTCTCTCCCATTTGAGCACGACGACCTCCGCTCCGGCTGCAGACGGCGGCGGCGCGACGGAGCGAGGACGTGGGTGACGACGAGGCGATCGTGCGGGCGTGCGGCAAGCGTGGGAAGCGTGGGAAGGCGAGGTTATAACGGCGTTCTTCGTGGGTTTGTGCTCGGATCGACGCGTCTCGTCGCGGATCGGAGGTAGGGTGACGTCCCTTAGCCTCTTGCCTTTCTTCCCCGTGTTGAGAGGGGTTATTTTCGGTCCGGGAAGGGTCGTTCATGCCGCGGGGAGAGTTCGTCTGATCCGCCATTTTGAGCCCCGATTCCGTGGTTTAAGGGCGTAGGAGCATGCTAGGGGGGCTTGGGGGTTCTTCTCTCATCGTTCCCCCCTTCGTGGGGCTTGTTTGGGGGTCGAAATGAGCGATTCCGACGAGGTTCGCTGTTTTCGCGCTGGTGGGCGATGTGCGGTCGAACCAGGGCCCGCACAACCCTTGTGCGGCCCCGTTCTGGCCATCCATCAGCTCGGCGCGCTGTGGCTGGGGCTCGGCGCGCAGTGGGCTTGCGCGGTCTATCGTGAGACCGCATATCCTAAGGTGCGGCCCCATAACGGCCGCCCAACCCTGGGTTTTCGACCGTTGAGTATTACCGTTGTACAGTGCACCGGGGTGTGCGGCCAGGAGCTGGCCGCATAACCCTTCGTGCGGCCAGGTGCTGGCCGTATGTCATCTGGTGCCGTTGCCTGGGTGTGCGGCCAGATCTGGATCGCACAACCCTTGAACGGCGAAACCGTAGCCGCTCTTCCCTAGTGCGGCTAAGGACTAACCATTCATGTTTATTACCGTTGGGAGACGAGTGGCCAGGAGTTGACCGTTCCTCACCCACGTGCGGCCAAGAGCTGGCCGCACATCTGT